>JAENHH010000271.1:0-134013 GCA_023509865.1 Trypoxylus dichotomus | reverse complement strand
CAAGTTGAAAGAGAGAAAAAATCCCGGCACTTTGAAGCGCTGTAGCGTCGGAACGCGTTGAGCTAGGGCGTCCTTCTTTCGCCTGTTTAGAACCCTCGTAGGGGTCCTTACGACGCGCCGATAAGCGAACGTCTAACTCTTCCCGTTAACGCGCAGCAGAAACGTCGCATTTTTCTGACCAAAACGATGAAATTTTTTCGACCCGAAAAATCGAGGGTCGGAATTTCAGGGTTTTGACCCTACCGGAACGTGGCCATATATGGGTGTATTACGCCTGAGAAATTTCAGCCCCTAGCCCTAACCGTTTGGGAGATATGGACGTTTGAAAGTTGAGGGTGCAAAACTCAACTTCTTAAAGGAGCTCGAATGGGGTCGAGTGACATATCAAAAGACGCGTATTTTCGCGTAGATTACGATAAAAAAGTTTGCCTCTCTATCTCTAACCGTTAAGGAGAAAATCGGCGTTTAAAGTTGCGAAATTTCCAAAATGCTTAACTCGAAACTTTGAAGCGCCGTAGCTCCTAAACGGTTATAGATAGGGATCCCGGTTTGCGCCGTTCGAAAGTACGCGTCGAGATCTTTCGAATGAGCACCGAACGATCGCGCTGCGACCACGCATAACCGAGATACGGAGATTCGGTCGAGAAATTTCGGTAAAATATAAAAGTCAGAAAATTACCGTTTTTATCATCCTATCCGGTAGATTTTTGCGCGCCGAACAAAATTTTTTAGCACGCTTCGATATCTCTAACCGTTTAAGAGATACGGGCGTTTGAAGTTTCAGGGCTTCGAAAAACGCGAAAAAATCGACCCCGAAAACGACATCTTTCGACGTTTTCTCGTGTCGCGCGTTAACGACGCCGTTCGGACGGACAGATTAGACGGTTTCCGATAGAAAAATGTCCGCGGAATCGATTGCAGACCGCTACGGACGTCCTATCTCTAACCGTTTAGCGGCTACGGCCCGTCAAAGTTGAAAGAGAGAGAAAAAATCCCAACTTTGAAGCGCTGTAGCGTCGGAACGCGTTGAGCTAGGGCGTCCTTCTTTCGCCTGTTTAGAACCCTCGTAGAAGTCCTTACGACGCGCCGATAAGCGAACGTCTAACTCTTCCCGTTAACGCGCAGCAGAAACGTCGCATTTTTTTCTGACCAAAACGATGAAATTTTTTCGACCCGAAAAATCGAGGGTCGGAATTTCGGGTTTTGACCCTACCGGAACGTGGCCATATATGGGTGTATTACGCATGAGAAATTTCAGCCCCTAGCCCTAACCGTTTGGGAGATATGGACGTTTGAAAGTTGAGGGGTGCAAAACTCAACTTCTTAAAGGAGCCTGAATGGGGTCGAGTGACATATCAAAAGACGCGTATTTTCGCGTAGATTACGATAAAAAAGTTTGCCTCTCTATCTCTAACCGTTAAGGAGAAAATCGCGTTTAAAGTTGCGAAATTTCCAAAAATGCTTAACTCCGAAACTTTGAAGCGCCGTAGCTCTAAACGGTTATAGATAGGGGATCCCGGTTTGCGCCGTTCGAAAGTACGCGTCGAGATCTTTCGAATGAGCACCGAACGGTCGCGCTGCGACCACGCATAACCGAGATACGGAGATTCGGTCGAGAAATTTCGGTAAAATATAAAAAGTCCGAAAATTACCGTTTTTATCATCCTATCCGGTAGATGTTTGCGCGCCGAACAAGAATTTTTTTAGCACGCTTCGATATCTCTAACCGTTTAAGAGATACGGGCGTTTGAAGTTTCGGGGCTTCGAAAAACGCGAAAAAATCGACCCCGAAAACGACATCTTTCGACGTTTTCTCGTGTCGCGCGTTAACGACGCCGTTCGGACGGACGAATTAGACGGTTTCCGATAGAAAAATGTCCGCGGAATCGATTGCGACCGCTACGGACGTCCTATCTCTAACCGTTTAGCGGCTACGGCCCGTCAAAGTTGAAAGAGAGAAAAAAATCCCAACTTTGAAGCGCTGTAGCGTCGGAACGCGTTGAGCTAGGGCGTCCTTCTTTCGCCTGTTTAGAACCCTCGTAGGGGTCCTTACGACGCGCCGATAAGCGAACGTCTAACTCTTCCCGTTAACGCGCAGCAGAAACGTCGCATTTTTCTGACCAAAACGATGAAATTTTTTCGACCCGAAAAATCGAGGGTCGGAATTTCGGGGTTTTGACCCTACCGGAACGTGGCCATATATGGGTGTATTACGCCTGAGAAATTTCAGCCCCTAGCCCTAACCGTTTGGGAGATATGGACGTTTGAAAGTTGAGGGGTGCAAAACTCAACTTATTACATGAGCAACGAATTGGGACGAGTGACAAATCAAAAGACGCGTATATTCGCGTAGATAACGATAAAAAAAAGTTTGCCACTCTAACTCTAACCGTTAAGGAGAAAATCGCGTTTAAAGTTGCGAAATTTCCAAAAATGCTTAACTCCGAAACTTTGAAGCGCCGTAGCTCCTAAACGGTTATAGATAGGGATCCCGGTTTGCGCCGTTCGAATGTACGCGTCGAGATCTTTCGAATGAGCACCGAAATCGGTCGCGCTGCGACCACGCATAACCGAGATACGGAGATTCGGTCGAGAAATTTCGGTAAAATATAACAGTCCGAAAATTTCCGTTTTTATCATCCTATCCGGTAGATTTTTGCGCGCCGAACAAGAATTTTTTAGCACGCTTCGATATCTCTAACCGTTTAAGAGATACGGGCGTTTGAAGTTTCAGGGCTTCGAAAAACGCGAAAAATCGACCCCGAAAACGACATCTTTCGACGTTTTCTCGTGTCGCGCGTTAACGACGCCGTTCGGACGGACGAATTAGACGGTTTCCGATAGAAAAATGTCCGCGGAATCGATTGCGACCGCTACGGACGTCCTATCTCTAACCGTTTAGCGGCTACGGCCCGTCAAAGTTGAAAGAGAGAAAAAAATCCCAACTTTGAAGCGCTGTAGCGTCGGAACGCGTTGAGCTAGGGCGTCCTTCTTTCGCCTGTTTAGAACCCTCGTAGGGGCCTTACGACGCGCCGATAAGCGAACGTCTAACTCTTCCCGTTAACGCGCAGCAGAAACGTCGCATTTTTTCTGACCAAAACGATGAAATTTTTCGACCCGAAAAATCGAGGGTCGGAATTTCGGGGTTTTGACCCTACCGGAACGTGGCCATATATGGGTGTATTACGCCTGAGAAATTTCAGCCCCCTAGCCCTAACCGTTTGGGAGATATGGACGTTTGAAAGTTGAGGGGGTGCAAAACTCAACTTCTTAAAGGAGCCCCGAATGGGGTCGAGTGACATATCAAAAGACGCGTATTTTCGCGTAGATTACGATAAAAAAAAGTTTGCCTCTCTATCTCTAACCGTTAAGGAGAAAATCGCGTTTAAAGTTGCGAAATTTCCAAAAATGCTTAACTCCGAAACTTTGAAGCGCCGTAGCTCCTAAACGGTTATAGATAGGGGATCCCGGTTTGCGCCGTTCGAAAGTACGCGTCGAGATCTTTCGAATGAGCACCGAACGGTCGCGCTGCGACCACGCATAACCGAGATACGGAGATTCGGTCGAGAAATTTCGGTAAAATATAAAAGTCCGAAAATTAGCGTTTTTATCATCCTATCCGGTAGATTTTTGCGCGCCGAACAAGAATTTTTTTAGCACGCTTCGATATCTCTAACCGTTTAAGAGATACGGGCGTTTGAAGTTTCGGGGCTTCGAAAAAACGCGAAAAAATCGACCTCGAAAACGACATCTTTCGACGTTTTCTCGTGTCGCGCGTTAACGACGCCGTTCGGACGGACGAATTAGACGGTTTCCGATAGAAAAATGTCCGCGGAATCGATTGCGACCGCTACGGACGTCCTATCTCTAACCGTTTAGCGGCTACGGCCCGTCAAAGTTGAAAGAGAGAGGAAAAAATTCCCAACTTTGAAGCGCTGTAGCGTCGGAACGCGTTGAGCTAGGGCGTCCTTCTTTCGCCTGTTTAGAACCCTCGTAGAAGTCCTTACGACGCGCCGATAAGCGAACGTCTAACTCTTCCCGTTAACGCGCAGCAGAAACGTCGCATTTTTTCTGACCAAAACGATGAAATTTTTTTCGACCCGAAAAATCGAGGGTCGGAATTTCGGGGTTTTGACCATACCGGAACGTGGCCATATATGGGTGTATTACGCATGAGAAATTTCAGCCCCTAGCCCTAACCGTTTGGGAGATATGGACGTTTGAAAGTTGAGGGTGCAAAACTCAACTTCTTAAAGGAGCTCCGAATGGGGTCGAGTGACATATCAAAAGACGCGTATTTTCGCGTAGATTACGATAAAAAAGTTTGCCTCTCTATCTCTAACCGTTAAGGAGAAAATCGCGTTTAAAGTTGCGAAATTTCCAAAAATGCTTAACTCCGAAACTTTGAAGCGCCGTAGCTCCTAAACGGTTATAGATAGGGATCCCAGTTTGCGCCGTTCGAAAGTACGCGTCGAGATCTTTCGAATGAGCACCGAAACTGTCGCGCTGCGACCACGCATAACCGAGATACGGAGATTCGGTCGAGAAATTTCGGTAAAATATAAAAGTCCGAAAATTACCGTTTTTATCATCCTATCCGGTAGATTTTTGCGCGCCGAACAAGAATTTTTTTAGCACGCTTCGATATCTCTAACCGTTTAAGAGATACGGGCGTTTGAAGTTTCGGGGCTTCGAAAAACGCGAAAAAATCGACCCCGAAAACGACATCTTTCGACGTTTTCTCGTGTCGCGCGTTAACGACGCCGTTCGGACGGACGAATTAGACGGTTTCCGATAGAAAAATGTCCGCGGAATCGATTGCGACCGCTACGGACGTCCTATCTCTAACCGTTTAGCGGCTACGGCCCGTCAAAGTTGAAAGAGAGATAAAAAAAATCCCAACTTTGAAGCGCTGTAGCGTCGGAACGCGTTGAGCTAGGGCGTCCTTCTTTCGCCTGTTTAGAACCCTCGTAGGGTCCTTACGACGCGCCGATAAGCGAACGTCTAACTCTTCCCGTTAACGCGCAGCAGAAACGTCGCATTTTTTCTGACCAAAACGATGAAATTTTTTTTTCGACCCGAAAAATCGAGGGTCGGAATTTCGGGTTTTGACGCTACCGGAACGTGGCCATATATGGGTGTATTACGCCTGAGAAATTTCAGCCCCTAGCCCTAACCGTTTGGGAGATATGGACGTTTGAAAGTTGAGGGGTGCAAAACTCAACTTCTTAAAGGAGCTCCGAATGGGGTCGAGTGACATATCAAAAGACGCGTATTTTCGCGTAGATTACGATAAAAAAGTTTGCCTCTCTATCTCTAACCGTTAAGGAGAAAATCGCGTTTAAAGTTGCGAAATTTCCAAAAATGCTTAACTCCGAAACTTTGAAGCGCCGTAGCTCCTAAACGGTTATAGATAGAGGATCCTGGTTTGCGCCGTTCGAAAGTACGCGTCGAGATCTTTCGAATGAGCACCGAACGGTCGCGCTGCGACCACGCATAACCGAGATACGGAGATTCGGTCGAGAAATTTCGGTAAAATATAAAAGTCCGAAAATTACCGTTTTTATCATCCTATCCGGTAGATTTTTGCGCGCCGACCAAGAATTTTTTAGCACGCTTCGATATCTCTAACCGTTTAAGAGATACGGGCGTTTGAAGTTTCGGGGCTTCGAAAAACGCGAAAAAATCGACCCCGAAAACGACATCTTTCGACGTTTTCTCGTGTCGCGCGTTAACGACGCCGTTCGGACGGACGAATTAGACGGTTTCCGATAGAAAAATGTCCGCGGAATCGATTGCGACCGCTACGGACGTCCTATCTCTAACCGTTTAGCGGCTACGGCCCGTCAAAGTTGAAAGAGAGAAAAAAATCCCAACTTTGAAGCGCTGTAGCGTCGGAACGCGTTGAGCTAGGGCGTCCTTCTTTCGCCTGTTTAGAACCCTCGTAGGGTCCTTACGACGCGCCGATAAGCGAACGTCTAACTCTTCCCGTTAACGCGCAGCAGAAACGTCGCATTTTCTGACCAAAACGATGAAATTTTTTCGACCCGAAAAATCGAGGGTCGGAATTTCGGGGTTTTGACCCTACCGGAACGTGGCCATATATGGGTGTATTACGCCTGAGAAATTTCAGCCCCTAGCCCTAACCGTTTGGGAGATATGGACGTTTGAAAGTTGAGGGGTGCAAAACTCAACTTCTTAAAGGAGCTCCGAATGGGGTCGAGTGACATATCAAAAGACGCGTATTTTCGCGTAGATTACGATAAAAAAAGTTTGCCTCTCTATCTCTAACCGTTAAGGAGAAAATCGCGTTTAAAGTTGCGAAATTTCCAAAAATGCTTAACTCCGAAACTTTGAAGCGCCGTAGCTCCTAAACGGTTATAGATAGGGGATCCCGGTTTGCGCCGTTCGAAAGTACGCGTCGAGATCTTTCGAATGAGCACCGAACGGTCGCGCTGCGACCACGCATAACCGAGATACGGAGATTCGGTCGAGAAATTTCGGTAAAATATAAAAGTCAGAAAATTACCGTTTTTATCATCCTATCCGGTAGATTTTTGCGCGCCGAACAAGAATTTTTTTAGCACGCTTCGATATCTCTAACCGTTTAAGAGATACGGGCGTTTGAAGTTTCGGGGCTTCGAAAAAACGCGAAAAATCGACCCGAAAACGACATCTTTCGACGTTTTCTCGTGTCGCGCGTTAACGACGCCGTTCGGACGGACGAATTAGACGGTTTCCGATAGAAAAATGTCCGCGGAATCGATTGCGACCGCTACGGACGTCCTATCTCTAACCGTTTAGCGGCTACGGCCCGTCAAAGTTGAAAGAGAGAGAAAAAATCCAAACTTTGAAGCGCTGTAGCGTCGGAACGCGTTGAGCTAGGGCGTCCTTCTTTCGCCTGTTTAGAACCCTCGTAGGGGTCCTTACGACGCGCCGATAAGCGAACGTCTAACTCTTCCCGTTAACGCGCAGCAGAAACGTCGCATTTTTCTGACCAAAACGATGAAATTTTTTCGACCCGAAAATCGAGGGTCGGAATTTCGGGTTTTGACCCTACCGGAACGTGGCCATATATGGGTGTATTACGCCTGAGAAATTTCAGCCCCTAGCCCTAACCGTTTGGGAGATATGGACGTTTGAAAGTTGAGGGGTGCAAAACTCAACTTCTTAAAGGAGCTCCGAATGGGGTCGAGTGACATATCAAAAGACGCGTATTTTTCGCGTAGATTACGATAAAAAAGTTTGCCTCTCTATCTCTAACCGTTAAGGAGAAAATCGCGTTTAAAGTTGCGAAATTTCCAAAAATGCTTAACTCCGAAACTTTGAAGCGCCGTAGCTCCTAAACGGTTATAGACAGGGGATCCCGGTTTGCGCCGTTCGAAAGTACGCGTCGAGATCTTTCGAATGAGCACCGAACTGTCGCGCTGCGACCACGCATAACCGAGATACGGAGATTCGGTCGAGAAATTTCGGTAAAATATAAAAGTCCGAAAATTACCGTTTTTATCATCCTATCCGGTAGATTTTTGCGCGCCGATCAAGAATTTTTTAGCACGCTTCGATATCTCTAACCGTTTAAGAGATACGGGCGTTTGAAGTTTCGGGGCTTCGAAAAACGCGAAAAAATCGACCCCGAAAACGACATCTTTCGACGTTTTCTCGTGTCGCGCGTTAACGACGCCGTTCGGACGGACGAATTAGACGGTTTCCGATAGAAAAATGTCCGCGGAATCGATTGCGACCGCTACGGACGTCCTATCTCTAACCGTTTAGCGGCTACGGCCCGTCAAAGTTGAAAGAGAGAGAAAAAATCCCAACTTTGAAGCGCTGTAGCGTCGGAACGCGTTGAGCTAGGGCGTCCTTCTTTCGCCTGTTTAGAACCCTCGTAGGGGTCTCCTTACGACGCGCCGATAAGCGAACGTCTAACTCTTCCCGTTAACGCGCAGCAGAAACGTCGCATTTTTTCTGACCAAAACGATGAAATTTTTCGACCCGAAAAATCGAGGGTCGGAATTTCGGGGTTTTGACCCTGCCGGAACGTGGCCATATATGGGTGTATTACGCCTGAGAAATTTCAGCCCCTAGCCCTAACCGTTTGGGAGATATGGACGTTTGAAAGTTGAGGGGTGCAAAACTCAACTTCTTAAAGGAGCTCCGAATGGGGTCGAGTGACATATCAAAAGACGCGTATTTTCGCGTAGATTACGATAAAAAAAAGTTTGCCTCTCTATCTCTAACCGTTAAGGAGAAAATCGCGTTTAAAGTTGCGAAATTTCCAAAAATGCTTAACTCCGAAACTTTGAAGCGCCGTAGCTCCTAAACGGTTATAGATAGGGGATCCCGGTTTGCGCCGTTCGAAAGTACGCGTCGAGATCTTTCGAATGAGCACGGAACGGTCGCGCTGCGACCACGCATAACCGAGATACGGAGATTCGGTCGAGAAATTTCGGTAAAATATAAAAGTCCGAAAATTACCGTTTTTATCATCCTATCCGGTAGATTTTGGCGCGCCGAACAAGAATTTTTTTAGCACGCTTCGATATCTTTAGAAAACGGTTAGCCGTTTAAGAGATACGGGCGTTTGAAGTTTCGGGACTTTCGAAATAACGCGAGAATATCGACCCCGAAAACGACATTTTTCGACGTTTTCGTAATGTCCTATGGTGCTAATGTCCTAATGACCTATTGTCCTAATGTCCCAGTGTCCTATTGTCCTGTTTAGAATCCTCGCATTTTTTTCTGACCAGATATCTACCGGAAGCTGGACCAGTCCCGCACGTCCCGAAGCTAACATTATATATATATTTAAGTATTGCATATGTTTTTATATATACATCTATATAATCGCATGTCGAAACAACGTTTATTGAATGTTTTCCGCGTTACTGATACAAATATACTCTAATATTGAGGATCCGGTCACTTTAATATCAACGTGTATAATTTTAATTACATATTTAGAGATACTTACTCTAGTATGTAATATGTGTTGGTTTACACCCGTGGTTCAGAATTTACATCTACGATGGCGCTAGAAATATTTACATTACGAAATATATCTTTTTTATAAATTACTAGCTATTATTCATGGGGAGATCATACGGGACGGCAATTAATACAATTCAAAATAAGCACGTGGGACTCCACGCCCGGAGTTCTTAATGAACGCACTAATTTCGGATTTTGACCGTGTGATACTGTGGTATATATAAGAGTAGGAGAAGAATGAAAACCATTTCAAGATAATACTGCAGTAGGGTACAGTACGGTAAAATAGGGTACAGTACGGTGCAGTGAGGTACAGTACGATACAGTAGGGTACACATACGGTACAGTGGGGTACAGTACGGTTTAGGAGATATGTGCGATTGAAGTTTCGAGACCTTCGTAACTTACTCCTTCATTTAATGAAAAATTTCCATTGATCATAAAAGACTGGTCATTAACATGGTGCAAACTTTTAATTGATTTAATTAAGTGTATTCATTTGTATATTGCAAAATATTCGTTGACTTAATGAGAAACATATATTGATACGTATTCTTTGATATTGTATTACTTATTCGTGGACGTAATCAAGATTGATCATTGATTTATTTATAAATATTCATTTATTTCATGAAAATTATTATTTAATATATCAAGATGTATTCATTGATTTGGTAAAACTTCTTCACTTCGTTACACTTACCCGTGTATATCCACTATCTAGAGTGATCCTTTCAACGTTCACTAATATCAAACGGTCATTTCAATAAGTCTGTTACACATTGCGAAACACACTGTACATTAACGCGACACTGACAATTAATTCACTAATCACCGTTAACGGCGATTAATCAAAAGCGACCCGTTTCCTATTATTTAAGCTTGCATAACCTGTTACGTTCTCCTGGTTTGAAGAACAACGCCGCTGTAGCCTGCTCGTAATTTCCTAAATTACTTGACCAATACTTACTTGTAGAGTATGTTCGCTTATTTACTAGAGGAGAGGTTGTACAGTGAAACTCAATGCGCATGCGCAAACAAAATATATTTAAAAATGAAATGGTTACACGGTTACCACTCTTGCCTATGTACATGTACGATGTACGTAAGATATATAGATTTGCAATAATTGCAGTTATTCGAGCTCTCTTATACATGTAATGTACATTAGCATTTGTATATGTATTTTCATTGGTAGCAACATAAAGTAATTCCTCAGCATGTACGTTGCAACGCTATGTCTTAATTCTGTTTAAAAGGTTAAACTCTTATATGCTTCCGCTGAAGCTTTGTCAGAGGCATGTACTAATGCCTCTATCTGTTTGCATGCACCACTACCTTTTATAGGGAGCCAACCCTATTTATTTCTTAAATTTATAAGCGCACCTCGGTGCTATGCTTATTTATATGTCCCTTTCCGAGAGCCTAATATACTTTCCTTGTTTTAAATTTGCCTAAGGGACTTGGCCCTGTATTATTGGCATGTATTTGTACTTGACCAAATACGTTTGTTATATTCACATTTATAGGGGAACCCACCCTATCTCTTAGAGCTTGAACGCCTGGTCGAGGGCGACAGTAGCGATAATAGCCGATCTCAATACAAAAGTAATGTCACAGCTACCCAGGCGTTCTCGTTTGAAATATTACGCTATGTGCAATCTTTAGCTCTCTACTCTACTGCGCCCCAAAGAAGGGAAAACTCCAGTAACCAGTAAATGTGCGAACTGCGCACCGACAAGTAAAACGGAGCGATGATGCCGACATTACATAAGAAAAGTGGTCCGTGACACTCGTCCGCTACGACGAGCAACTAAATGAAAAATTTCCAAGTCCCGATACGACAAGGACCGAACAAACGTACAAAAGACAACGGGCGCTGCGGCCGCAACGACCGTCAGCAAGAAGCGGAGTGATCGTACTTGTAGAGGAGGTCTATACATGCGCGCCGACAATCTCACCAAAATAATTTCCGACACAAACTTAACTGAAGACTAAAAATATGTATAGACGACAATGGACACAGTAGCCTCGACGTACGATGATAGAAAATCGAGAATTTATACTTATTAAAAATCTATACATGTGGTCCGACGACGTTACCAAATGACTCCCGCCAGAAATAAATGTATAGACAACGTCCTCGACGATTCCCGCCAAAACTAGAAAAACTTAGAAATCTCTAATAATCTTACGACGACGTTACTGTACACGTTACGACGATGCACGAAAGGTGACCGAGAGTGCACGATCGCTAATACCTCGACTGTCGCGCGGGAGACGACTGCCTATGCTTGTGTACCTTAAATTTCAAGAAAACTCCCATTACATATCCGACGACGTTGCAGTGAATGATTTCTAATTAGGCAGTTTTAGCTAGCGTAATGCGAATGGCTGACTTGCATACATATACAATGCGTAATGTACATACATATTAAAATAAAATTGGATATAAGAGAGCAAAATAAATAAATATAAGAATGAAAATAAATAAATATAAAAATGAAAATAAAATAATATTCTAAATGAAAATAATAATGCAAAGAAGATAAAATACATAATAGTAAAAAAAAAATTTAGAAAATACAAAAAACAATGTTAAGTCCTTAACATAACCCTTAGGTTTTTGATCTGCTACTTCTAACGCTTTAACGCAGGATACAACTCGAAATAAATAAATCACGACAATACGATTTGTAATAGATATAAATGTTGATCTATTTCCAAGGCATTTCCGCTTTAACCTTTTTATAAGGTTTCCTATAAATATAAAATGCAATGAGAGTATACGTACATGGCGAACCACTCAATATGATACACGCAAATATCTAAGAAAGATGGCATATATTGTAGATTCGGAGGAGGTAGGGTTGTTATACGCGGCGCGGCCACATTTTTGCTACAACGGACATTTGACATTATTTTGCATAACGTCACATGAAGAACTACCTTCACTTTTGCTTAACGCAATGTACACTTTTTTGTATAGCACCTTAACAACACAAACCGAATTAATTAACATTCCACATTTTATCTTTTTGAAATACATTTTTGCGAATGCGCATTGCGTTGACACAATGTGGCAACCGCGTTCGCATTTCCCGCAAGAGCGAGCCATACTGAATTTAAAATGCCAACTGGACTTATGGATGAAAGGTGGTGTACAGGGTAAAGAGAACGTATACTCGTTTTCGTGTAATAGTAAATTTTATTATAACGAAACCGAAGTGTTTAAAGCCTAAATACAATATTTACAGTATACAAGTAATAAATATAATAGCAATTTATATATAATAATAGTAATTGCTGAGAACGGTAAAACAATTGTAGAACGCCCAGACATCCGTATAGGGGAGAAAGACCAAGCTTCATCATTCTGAATGATCACATACATAAATGAAAATCTCATATCTGATGAAATTAAATTAATCGTAACGGAAAGTCTACTATTTAAAATGCATCGCTTGTACTCGTCCTTTCCGGAAAACGAGGAATCAGTGAAAGACACGACAGTAAGAGCCAATAACAAAAACAAATAAATAAAACTTACTTCGTTTAAACACTCTTTACAATAAACTTACCTCCATGCAACCGATAATCGATCGTAACAGACTAACTTAGAACGTTTTTAAAGCTGGAAAAAGACGACAAACAATCACAAAGGAGAAGGTAGAAGAGGAGCGGGTTTTATATCCGTGGATTTATTGTCCTTGATGTGCGCCTCCGCGCCGTACCAACACTTACCTATCCACCTATCTCTTCATTTACATAATAGTAATAACGACTCTATATAACGTTTTGTTCGATTTCCCCCTCGTCTTCGGGGTTTATTCGGTCCCGTTTGGTCGATGTCGAAAAATATCCGCTATTTTCCCAAAGATATCCGGGGGGTATTACGGTGGAAGCGGAAGATTACATCCGAACGTTCATTGCGTACTTTTCGAACAAGCGCATGCGATTCAGGTTCATCTATAAATCGGCTAAAACAGTTTAAAGAGGTATAGATTCATTCTTTTTTGTTTTGTTTTTCGATGATCTACCTTAGCAATTATATGCGTGTACGATTCGAGGCGCTAAGGTGAAATAAATTGGTGTCGTCTAATACCGCACTGTTTAAGGGGGGTTCGAGGGAAACGAACGTAAGCGATTTCTCATTGGGCGCACATTGATTACATTTGTAGTTTGTTCGCAGCAGGATGGATGGCTTCTTATTTTTGAAATTCTATGCTCGCGCTATCTTACAGAAGACGAAGAGCACGCAATGAACAATATTCATACGGTAATTAGGTAGACAGACAGTCAAATAGGTAGATAGGTAGGTTGTGCGTGTAGGCTCCCTATACGGAGGACACACGATATTACTATTTACTGTTTTCTCCTTCGTCATCGTTGACAACAATTCTTACGTACTAATAGCAATATACAACGAGAAGCGCACCGAACGATCCAAGCGAACGCGGTCATTGCTGAGATTTCGGCTCGAAGATGGCCTTCATGTCTCTGAAGCAGAGCGGCGACGGGGACGTCTTCTCCTTTCTATGCGTACGACGGCATCGAGAAAATAGAAACACAAATAACTATTCGTACACGTTATGTACGAGGATAAATGTTACTAATTGGGAAACTCTACGCATATGGAATATTGGCAGGGTAGGGACCGTCGTTCCAATGCATCATCGTCATCTACGCATGAAACCATGAAAGTTTGTACTTACATCATTGTTTCACCGGTAAAGTGAAGACGAGGGTTACATCTAAACGTCTACTACTTAAGACATACGTCCATATCTCATTCAGTATCAATGTACTAGTCGAAGTGAGATGGAATATGGTCGTGTAATGCATAGAAAAGACATTGACATCTGTTTTTTACTGTTTATTCGGGCTTCCTTAGTTTTCAACGTTTATTTTTATTTAATACCACTACTTCTTTGCTTACAAGTTCTTTTACGAGATATACTGAAGTAAATCGGGTCGACGACTTGGTTCTTGTTGCCGAGAGTTAGTTTCCCATTTACTAGTGTATTTCGAGAAGGAAAAGCGAAACGGAAGTCTCCTAATATCTGTTGATACGCTCCAATATTAAATCAAAGTTTACATTGTAAATTGTAGAGAGTTGCAAATCTACAACATAAAACAGAAGAAAGCTCCTTTCAAGTCAATATTGATGCCCGAAGAACTTGATGCGTCATAGAAGAGCGACATAGAATGGATGTTCGTAAAGTAATTTATGAAATGTACAACGATTTACACAACTAAATTTCAAATCTAATATATTTCTATGGAATGTAAAAGTGTTGAACATGGAAATATTTTACATACTAGCGCTGTGAAGATTACTCCAAAGGTTTCTGTAATTGACGAATTCTTCGGGCGCATAGACGCGAAATTTTAAGAATTCCTCCGTTCTCACTGCGATTTCAAACCTATTAAGCTGATGATTTGTCTTTTAAATGCACCACTGATTAATATGTTATATAAACAAGAAGATGTATTAAAGATGATAATGACCTCGAAAAATTTGCCGATTGTGGTTTTCGTACAATTCATTGCAAACATGGTCGGCAGTGTACCTCAATTTGTTTCAGACGCCGCATACGTCATAACCAACTATGACGGAACTACAAACTTTCGTGATTTTACTTGTAGGTAAATATTTACCAGTTCTTCGAAAATGAAGCGTTTGAAATTACCGGAACGGCGGTCGTATACAAGCGAGACAATTTGCGCTCGACGAATGATTTCTACTCTACACTAACAGTTAGATACGTACATACGTAGTGTATTAACATCGTGATGTTGTTAATGCCATTACACTACGCTCGCACGTATTTCTTTACCTGGAACTTTTAGTCTCTAGTCCAATCTTGGCGGCGTCGTTATCGCCACCGTCCATTATTACGTCCTTCCTGTCTTTGCCGATTATCGTCGTCGTCGTCGTACGTCTTCTTCTACCGCCGCAGCCGGTGCTCCTACCGAGCGACGAATCGTCTTTGGGGTGCCTTCGCAATATCTCGTCCATTAGCAGCGTCGTATCGTCGATCTTCTTCTTCTTCTTCTTACCTTGTTGCTGCTGTTTCTTATCGTCAACGTCGCCCCTAACGACGCTCGTTCCTCCTTCTCCTCCACCTCTTCCTGTGTCGCCGTCCTCCTTCTTGTTTATGCGCCTATCAAGTTTGCCGCCGATCGTCTTCAAACGGACGTCGTCGCTTACGGCTCGTCGCGCCGTCGTCGTCGTCATTCCGGTAGTTATCGGTCCGCCGTGCCCGATCTCCATCTCTAAACTGTCGCCGGACATTTCGCTATTCGAATCGCCGCCACCTTCCCGCCCCTCTTCGACGCTTGCGTCGCTCTTCTTCCTCGCCCTGCGCGAATACGTCGTCGTCGGCAATACGTCCTCCGACCTGTCCCGTCTCGGCTGCGTCGACTCGTCGTCGTCGGCGTCCTCCTCCTCCTCCTTCGATTTCGGCTTCAGACGCGATAGCGGCGGCGGCGGGCCTCGATTCTCCTTGAACGATTCCGAGCGATATCTGCGAGACAAAGGCAGAGGGGAAAAAAAGAGATAGGGAATCTTTCGCCGATGGACGTATTATCTACCTACGCGTTTGGTACGTACTTTTCGTGCAGTTCCCTTCTTCGCTCCTCCTTGTACCTCTCTATTCTCTCCCGGTTGAGTTTGGTATCGTCCGATAGGGCGCTCGTTATACGCGTAACGGCAGCGGCGGCGGAAGTGGCGGCGACGCCCTCCGTCCGATCATCTCTTTGCCGATGCTGAGCGACCATCGTACGGTGATGTTGGCGGTCGTCGTTCTCCCCCGTCGCGACGACGGCCGATATCGCGCCAGGAAGTGGTTTCGGTCGATTCAACGGTTTCGGATCGTTTGTCGCGATAGGCGGAAGATGGCAGCGACGATAGCCGGCGGCCGACGAAAGATTCTCGTCTAACGATTTCCTGCGGGAAGAATCGGCCGCGGCCGCGGACGACGACGGTACGGTTGGGGTCGTCCTTAGTTGCGTCCTATGTGCCGACGGCGCCACGAGCTCGTCGTCGCCGCCGCCGCATTCCTTGCTGAACTCGTGTTCGTCCAGCGATCGCGTCTTGAAATTCGCATACCTCAGATTCCTTAATCGGACGCAGGGCGGCAACGAATCCTTATCGTAGAGATTTTTTTTGCTTCTTTCGGAAGTCGACGTCGTCGTCGTCTGCTGTCGCGACTTTTCTTCGACTAGATTGCATATCTTTTCGGTAAAACTGTTGCTATTGCGCGTACGCATCGTCGGCGATGACAACGTTATTTCTTCGTGTTGCGAAACGGTCGTAGGAGAAGACATCGACGGCGACGTTTTACTCTGCGCAATAAGAAAAATCATGAAAGAAACAACGTGGGTTTTTGGTTAAAAGTAGTAAACACGTTCGATTATCGTCCCGTTGCTTTCTTGTAACGCGTACGTACAGTGATGGACCGAGAAATAGGTACAGAGTTATGTTATATCGCTACTGATTGTTTATTGCTTATGACATCTGGTGGTAGATGGTCGCAATTAGTTTCGAAAACATCTGGTACCGATGCAGATACCGTTGGACTGCACTTGCTGCTTTAATTCAGTTGAAATAAGTTTCGCGAAGTAAAGTTAACGCAAAAATGGTAAGGGTAAGATCAATTCAATATTGTGGTGATCATCTATTATACTTGGGTATGATGGGCCGAAGTAAGCATTGTTCGGAGGTAGAACGGACCATCATTAGAAGATTGCGCACGGAAGGAAAAACGATTAGGGAAATTGCGGAAGTATTAAACGGATCTCCAAATATGCCAATCCAATGCAACTCCATACATCGACCGTTGTATTACTTGACTAGCAAATGAGAATAATACACTTGCAACCCCCATATCGATTGTAAAAGAAATGGATGTGGATATTAGTGCCAAATACGCCGCCGATTTGTGGCGAATGATTTGCACGGCGGAGTCGCATGAACAATTCCATTATTAAGCAGAAAAAGCGGCCAGACATGATTGCATGAATGCTTTTCCGAGATAGTAAATTACACGTGATTCAATCAAGTGCGTGTGAATACAACAGGCAACTATGACAATGGAGATAGGTTTGATTAAATTTGATGAAATAACAAATAGTTTTAGAAAAACGGTATATATATATATATATATATATATTACTGTGATGGCTGACTTTACACTTCCACTGTGCGGGTAGTTTAAGGGACTCTTCTTTTTTTTTGTTGATTTTGAATGGATACATTCTTAAATTACGGCGCGAAAAATCGGGGAAACAATAATCGAGTTCCAAATAGAGATTAGATAGATCGTAACGCGTACGTAACGTATAGCGTATGTATGTAGTAACAGGATGCGTACGCGATGAGAACGTGACATACATTACGTCATCGATTCCACCATGCTGCCATTTTTGACATCTTAAAGCTATTTCTATTACTTACAAGACGCCAATAATAAAAGTGTTGCTTCCGCGTTTCGTAACGACTACGTAAGATAAACGACGTCTACGAATCTGTGAACAGTTTCGCGGACGATGCGAGTTTTAAAAGCGAGCGTATTATCGGTTGCATGTTTACTCCTCGGTGAATTTCACCATCCGACGTAATGTCACGTTCTCATCTGGACGCGCTATACCTGCGAAACGGCGTTGTTGTCCCTATGCTCGAAGATATTCGTCAAGCTCTTCACGTCGACGTTCTCGCACGCGTTCGCGTCATCCTCCTGTCGCCGACGACGTTGATGATGGTGGCGGTATCGTCGTTCCGTGTTCTCCGCGTCGGCGGCGACGCCGCGCCCTTCCGCTTTATCGTCCGAGTTCGAAAGCCGCCGATGACGGTCGTCGTCGTCGTCGATATTTTCGTACAGATGGCGATCGTCCTCCTTCACCGCTTCCTCCTCCAACGAATCGAAATGTTGCGGCACCAACATCGGCTCTAATTTTTCCGTCTTCCGACCTCCGTCGCCGTTACCGTCGATATTATTTCCCACGTCCATTACGAGGGCGTTAATCTCGTGCACGGACCTTCGCAGGTACTTCACCTGCTGATAGATGGAATTGTAATAGTCGTCTTCGTCGGCCGTCTCGCTCGACTTCCGTTTATCCATTCTGAATTCGTTCTCGTTCGTAGACGAGACGGCGCCGCCGTCGTCGTCGTCGTCGGACGTCACGGTAGACGCGTCCGATGATTTGCGATTACCGTCGGCTACGACCGCCTCCATCGCCGTCTTTCTCACGGTCGTCTTCGACCCCATTCTCGTCGTCGTCGTCGTCGTCGCCGCCGCCGCCGGACTGCCGTCCGATTCGGTGTTGCGCGTCCGACTGTCGTTGGTGTTGTCGTGCGTCGGACTGACGTTCGGACTGAGCGACGTCTGCGTCGGCGTCGCCGGACAACTGTACTGTTCCGCGCTTAGGTTCTCCGAATAGGTGTGCGCGACGATCTCGCTGAGGCTAAGATCGTCCGTCGGACTGACGACGCCGTCGTAGGGTGGAGGAGCGGCAGCGCGCGCGGCCGCCGACGGACTTGAAGCGTCGCTCGACGCGTTCGCGAAGAAATCCGACGACGCCGACGAATCGAACGTGGCGGTGGTTTCCGTGCTCTTCGCCAACGACGACGTTCCGTTATTGCTGATCGTTCGCGTTTCGCTCCGCGAATTGCACACCGCGCTCGTACTCGAATCGCTCTTCAATCGGACGCCTTCCGTCTTCGCCCGTAACTCTTCCAACGCGCTGAGACTCTTCGGCCGTCGTCCGCCGTCTTTCGTCATCTCGTTCGGCTGGTTGGCCTCTTGCGTCGGTAGCACGGCCGGTTCGGTCGGCACCTTCGCCGCCCGCTCCATATCCGTCGAGATATCCTCGTAGATGGAATCGACGCCGGCGTTGATCGCCGACGGGCTGGAATTAGAAGAGAACCGCTTCGTCGGCGATCTGTACGTGATGCTGATGGTGGTGAGCACGTTCTCGTAGGTGGGCGAAAGCGTCTTTGGGGGCGACGGCGACGAGGACGACGACGACGACGACGACTGCACCAAATTTTCGTAGATCGACGTCGTCGAATTCGCCTTGCGGTTTGCGTTGCCTGCACCTGGAGCGGAAAAACGAAAGTTAAATTGAATGAATCGAGTTGCGAACGATAGCAGCGCATCCGAATTAGGCAATTATTTTTTCCTAATTGTTCACACACGTACCTTCTCCATGTTCCGTTCGTTGCCTGTCGAGGTGCGTCGTCCTGAGGTACAGCTCGGTACCGAAAGGGAAACCGCTATCGCCGGGCGTCGTTCCGGCGCTGCTGTCGTTCAGCGGCCGGTACGCGGGCGATTGCGGGGTGGGCGTGGACAGCGCGCCCGCCTGCACCAACAGCAATAGTTTCTCGCCGATATCGAGCGGCGAGATCACACCCTCCGTACGATTCGACGACGAATTTCGCGGGCTCTTGCTCTTCGGCGGCCGATACGATTCCCCTTCCACCGCCGCCGTGGCCGTCGTCGAATCCGCGGCGGCGGCGGCGGCAATGGCGGGCGCGTGATGTATTTGAGCGGTCGTCGAGACGGTGACGACGAGATTATCGGGCGTATTGCAGTCGATGTATTGGATGTCGGAGAGCTGGTCCTCTAAACGTGTCCGTTTCCTCGACGTCGACGATTCCGGCGGCGACGTAAGCGCCGCCCTGGCCTGCTTCTTCGGCGATGGATTGGCCGAATCACCGACAGTCCCCAAATGGTAATCGTCCGGTCTGGCGCGCGCCAAGTATCGACGATAACCCTACAAACGATAAGTCGATGTAATCAACGTAGAATCCTAATCCAACACGTGCAAACCGTGCGCTCGTTACTGTACGCACGCGCTTGGCGCGGATCGACTCCGTCCGAATCGAACAGAAGTAATCCGCTTTTCGAGCGACGATAAATACTACCGCGCTACGAACGTGGGTACAGTAGATGCGATATAAAGCGAAAAGTATGGGCATTTATAAGAGATAGAGTAAGAGGAAGTAAGTAAGCGAGCGAGCGAGCGAGCGAGTCTTACGTCTTTCTGTATCCGAGGCGAGCTCACCAGACTCTCGTCCTCCGAAAAGATCCTCATCTCCGACTCTTCCAGTTCGAAGTTCAGCTGTATCTCGCTCAGGTCCAGCAGCGAACCTTCGGAGTTGTTCTGCGAGTTCTGTATCGTATCGAAGTAGGAATCGTGCGATACCGATCTAGATGGATACAAAAACAAAACTACATTAATTTTTAATGTACAAATTTCATTGTTGATGTTTTAATTGAATATTAAAAAAAGACATTCAGTACATCACACCCACTTTCTAAAAGTTACGTTTTACGCACGCGTCCGGTAAAAAGCATCCTTCGCGCGCTTGACAATTTTCAATATTGCACCCCCACCGTGCATACCTATTCCGAATTTGCAATGTTTACTTTCTGTTTTTTCTTATTTCAGTCTATCACTATAGTCGATTCATCCTGTATGTTGTACTGTGGTAGAAAATCTCAGGCTCTTAACTTGCCCAATGGATTTTTTTGTTTGTTTACATCTTTGTTTGTTTTAAATTCAAGTGTATATAATATTAAATAATAGAAATAGCCAAACTTAAGATTCTATAAATATACTGACGAACCAAAATGTATATATATATAATAATAATCCAAACGTACAAGTATAAGATAAAATTTAGAAGAAATCATCGATATTTTAAAGGATTTAAATGTCAATAATAATACATATATCATTAGAGTACGTATTATTGGCGGCCGTTTTTTTTTCGATTTCTAGATTTCAATTTTAAACGTGCGTTACCTATTGTGTCCGGGTGGCTTGTGAAGGCTGTGCAGCGGTCCTAGGCCGTCTATTTCGTTATTGTTGACCGCCTCCGAGATGCCGGACGTTAGGCTCTCCGCCGACTTGACCGTTCTCAATTTGCGCTTCATCTCGGCCAGGTTCAATTCGGTAGCGGCGGCGGCGACGGCAGCGGCGGCGGCCGCCATGCATTTCTCCTGCGGAACAAAAACGGATACCGTCGTCCGATACGCGGAAGATGAGAAAAGCGCGTAAAGCTTACCGTCGTTGTGACGCTACCGCCTGGCGTCGACGCCTTCCTATTCTTCGCGAGGCTATTTTGCGGCGGCGAACTCCTACTTTTCGAGAAAAACGAACGCCAGCCGGACGAATGCCGTTTTCTGCCTGAAATCCAAGAGGGAAGATGAGCCCCGATTACGGACTAAACGCGTACACGTCTCGATAAAACGACGACGACGAAACAGGAATAAAAAGAGAAATAAACTAAGACAGCCGGTCGGCACACATGACGACAGCATTAATACATTTATCCACGTCCCCAACACGCAGTACAGAACACAGACAGCCTAACGTTGTACCAACTCACCGACGAAATCGGAGACTTACGGCGCTCTCGCGGCATCCTCGCTCGATCGCCGAACTCAATGGGGCGTCGTCGTATAAAATACGGATTGGCGCGCTGCCGGATCTCGACGGCCTAAGCGTCGTCAAAAGAGAACGCGCAAAAAAAAAATTAAAAAATGGAAAGAAGGTGAGTGCGAGAAAAGAGAGATTAGTAACAGACGAGAAGGATGGTGCGAAAAGTTCGAGTAGTACTTACTGCTGGACGGCGGCGGCAGTTCCAGAACCGTATGGTACTTCTTGGGTAGATTCTTGGGACCGCCGCCGACCTCGATGTAACCGCTCTCGTCGCCGCCACCTTTTGTCACCTGCTGATGCTTGTTGCGCGCCTCCTCCAACGTGATGAGCTTGGTGGGCGTCGAGATGGCGAGGCTCTTCGGCCGGGAGCGTTTCGGCGACGGTATCGATCGATCGACGGCGACGACGTTATTCACCGGCACGTCCCCGTCTAGCACGCGCGGCAGATGATCGCAGAATATCAGATCGGTATAGCAGATCAAGAACTCGGTTACCACTGCCTGCGAACGGCGGAAATAGACGACAACGTTACGGCGTACGTACGCACACTACCGTCTATATTAGTTCGGACACCCAGTAAAATGTTGTAAACTCTTCTAAAAGATAATATTTGCGCTTGTTTGGGGTTGTTGACAGTTATTTAAAAATACTGCAAGAGAATGCAATACCATCGGGGCAACGTCTAATCGGCGAAAATTTCTTAAATGAAGAACAAGATAACGCTACTTAACAAATAATGATGCTATTAATAATATGTAATAAAAACTTTAAGTTTTGGAAAAATATATATTTTTTCGTTGTCTTTTTTTTTAATTTATTCGTGTGTCCGAATTAATATATATATATATAATTAGTGTACGTACATATATCGCTAAGTATACCTGCACACCGACGCCTTGTAGCGCCGCCACGCCGCCACCCTCCAATTCCTCCGATCTGAGCAGGTTCGGCGCCCACACGATCGCCACGTTCCTCGTCGTCATGCCGGTCCTCGCGCCGTGCCGCGCCACCTTCGCCAGGTGTCGCATCAGATACTCCAACGTACGATAGTGCGGCGGCGGCAGTTTCTGCACCGCCTCTCTCATCTTCAGCAGCCGTTCGCGGTCCGTATCCGAGTTCCTGCTCGACGGATTGCAGCCCTGCACCGCGTTCACGAAACTCTGGTACAGCTGATAGGTGCACAGCGGATTCGGCAGCTCCCTGCGTGCGCGCATAAAACGGTAAGAGACGGAAGAGCGTTAATGCGTACGTACCGTAGTGAGTACTTCACCTACCTGAAGTACATTTTCAATAAGGACGCTACCGAATGGATGTCCTGCAGAATCTCCTCAGTGTACAGATTGGGAATGCGGTCCTCGTCGAAGGCGTTTCGCAATTTCTGAATGTTGGACGTAACGCCGGATAACCTGCAACACGCGCGCGCGCGCGCCTCCGTCACTAATGCTAGTGATATTAGCGGTGCGACCGCGAAACGAACGACACGACACAAGAATGCAATGAAAAGAAAAGAGCGAGAGCCGTAGGGCGTCGCGAAAAAAAGGACGAAAACAAATGGACAAACCTATAGATACCATCAACAATTCCGTTCTGCTCGATGAATTCGGCGCAGCACTTGAGCACCGTCGGGATGTCGTGGCCGGAATTGAGCAGGTGCTCGCCGAGGTCGCAACCGAACACCCTCTCCTTCAGGATGCCGGTCTGCTTCAGTCGACGGCGCGAAGGCCTGTTCAGGATGAAGCTGCGAAAGAAGGCGATCAGCTTGCCGTGTTTCCTCAGCACCGGCTTGATCGGACTCAGCGCCAACGAACTGCAAACGCAACAAGTTGATGCGAAGAGAGGGGGCGCGCGACGGTGTGACGTTTACTTACCCTACGACGGGCGGCGGCAGCGGCATATTTCTAGGCACCTTATCGCCGATGATGTGGACGCAGTGCTGCGGGAAGAAGCCGACCTGAAAGCCGCGCTTGCCGCGCCACCAGATCGACTCGCCGGGGCTGGCCATGTCGATCACCGAAATCATGTCGCCCACCTCCAGATTCAGTTCGTCTCTCGCCTGTAATTAACGAGATCGAGACTACGAGCGTACTATAGAACGCGCATCATTAATGCGACGGTCGAACTAACCAACCTGAGACACGTATCTCCTGATGCTGTACGCGGCCGCCACGGCGGGCGTATTGATTGATCGACTCTCTTCGCTCGGCACCAGTAGACGATGGCCCTTATTGTCCATCTGCAGCCAGTTCAGCACGGGACCGCAATTCAGCGAATTATTCACGATACCGCACAATTTGTCGAGGTACAGCTTGAGCGTCAACTGAAGCAGAAGAAGGAGAGAGAAACTGTAGTGTACGTGTGTCGTTGCCTACGGGATTTTTTTCCGACGGTCATCAGTATTTGCCCCGTTTCAACGCCGACAGGTGAGATATGTAGGCAACAATACGTTGTGAACGGGCGCACCTATCAGGTTAGAGTCGTTCGGAGCGCGGAAAATGGTTCCACTTAATTATCGACATTTTTAAGGGAGTACAAGGAGCAATAGTTAAGCTTTAGCTAATGTTGACGACGACGACGACGACGGCGTAACGACGTCATTATTAATTTACAATAGCCGAGGGGGATACCAGCGCGCGCACGAAAAAATAATCCCCTTCGTATTAGCGATAAATTATTTTTCTATTCCGCGATCATTATCCTCTCTTTCACCTTCGTAAAATGATTTGAGAATTTAATTAAGAGGGAGAATAGGATATGATACCTCGATATCGTCACATTCGCCGTCGCATTGCGTCGATCGACTAGATAGGTCGGGCAGCTGCGATATCTTCCTATCGTAGATGCACTGGTGCAGTTGGGCGTCCAGCATCTTGAAATTATCGATATTGCGTTGCAGCAGCCAACATTCCTCGCCCGACGTCACCTGCACCATGTAGTACTCCTCGTCCTTATCGTTTGTCGCTGTTGAGGACGACGGCGACGATAAAACGTAAAAATCGGAACGATAATTAGATGGTGGCTTACTGTGCTGCGAGTGCAACGATTGATCCATATTGGTCTGGAGGGTGACGACGAGCGGAGGCAGTTGTACCCGTTCGTAGTGGAAATGGGCGCATTCCTCGAGCTTCGGGAAACGGCACGGCTCGACGCCGGTCTCCGGAACGCCCCCGGCTGCCTCCGAAATCTGCATATCCGCCGCGTACACTTCACTGCATAATGCCTAAACGAGAGCGAAACAGAAAGAAAAAAAAGAATTAGTACACACACGTGGATATCGCGATGCGAACGAGGACAACAGCAAAAAAAAAAGATAGAAAACGCAAGCAAGACACGAACGACGAACGAATTTTACCTTTACGACCGATTGACGTACGTATTTCTTCTTATTTATGCGCTAACAGACCTTAACCGAAAGCGTGCACGCGGACGAATCATTCCCATTTTTCGTAAGTAAGCGCGGCGTAATATCGTAATTAAGCACTAGGACAGATAGATAAGCGGCCGGATCGCGGCCGATAGAAAAAGGTTAATACTCTTGTATACGCGCCCGGATAAAGATAAGAGAAGAAGGGATTACTTTTAAGACATTCTACGGAAAAAGAAATATGACAACGGCCATTATAAATATAGAAATGACACATCGTCCGTATCGTCTCGTATACGTTGCGTACGTTTTTCTTTTTTTTTTTCTCCCGATTAGGCTCCGAAAGGATGAATAATCGCATATGTGTATGTACGCGTACAGAGGATAAAATCGGGACGAATACGAAAATGAACGTAACGAACACTATGCGATACCTCCAACTGGTAAGCACATACATATATATGTACATATGTACAGTGGTGGTCTGAATTAATGTCTTCTCCCCCTATTACGGAAAGAACATCACCAAAACTACTTTCCCTGTGATGCCGCGGACGGTTCGGCTTCTGTCGGTTATTGCAGGTATAAATCTTGTTTACAGAGCGTATATAAAAGCTTATTACCGTTTACATACATTATAGGACAAGCATATTTACCCACCCTAAAAAAAAAAAAATCCTAAACAGAGGAAGTGCTATCTCCGAAGAAGAAACTGTAATGTCGTATTTAATAAAAATACTTTTAAAACAACGATATTGATAATAGTTATTCGAAAATATAATTTATGTGAGACAAAGATATTAAATCTTTGTTTCGTAGAAAAGCCCTCCTCTACCCTTCATTCAATTTCAAGTAACAATAAACGTAGCGGGAAAGAAAGTGAAATAAATAAGAAGGGTGATACGATGACAATGGCAGTTATTTTTCCAACTTTGATGAGGAGAGTATGAATACTGTTTTTGAAGATCGGTCTGCTCAGAAGGATACTTCATCCGCCAAAAATGAGAGGTAAAATAATTGCTATGAGAGACCTCAACAGGATCAAACGGGAGATTGCACATTATAAGTAATATTTCATTATCATCACATCTGAAATAGTCTTATTTTTACGAAGGGTCTAGGCGTCACGGGAAAAGTAGTTTTGATATTCTCTCCGTAATAGAGGGAGACATTAATTTAGACTACCACTGTACTTACATATATTGTATCTGTTTCCTGAGACATTGCATATGTACCGTACGCGTTCGGATGTGTACGTACGTATATACATTACATAATACGCTCTACATACATAATTAGGTACAGTATATAAGTACGTATCTGTAAAATACCATCTGGTCGTAATATGTATTAAATTCCTATCACACGCTTCTAGGATGACAAATGTATGTATGCATGATGCGAGAAGTAAATGCATTTATGTAGTTATATATATACATAGATACGTACAATATGTACACGGAAATCTTCCAACGTATCGCATCAAATCTCGATTTATAATCGATCCATTGTGTTCGACGTGTTGTCACGAATGGATATGAATCATTTCGGTAAGAAACCTACTAATTTAAATATCATAGCGAATTATTTTCTGTAAAAGAGAAAAAAAGAGAATAACAAGCGATAACAAATAAGGGTATCGCGAAGCGTTCATTTTTGTAGATAAAGTACATATACTACTACATAAGTAGGCATTTCGTTTGGACACTTTCGTTAGTTTCACTTCGAAATTTAAACTTTTTAGAAAGCAACCGGCTGCTGACGACATGTAGCAGGAACTTTCGTATCGTAATTTCGTTTATTTTAATTCCACATTGACGCATATACGCGAATTAAATAGGAAAAGGCGCTCGTTTCTTACCCGATGTGGTAACCGAACGCGTTATAGATTTATACATTTTCGGTATTTGCTGGTTCCCCCTTTTTCTCGTATCGGTCCTCGCACGTAGGTAGCATCATCGTTTTATCGCGGGATCTGCGTTTAATGAAAATTTTAATTCTATTGAACGTATTCGATTTGTCACGATTTGCGATACGCGCTCAATTTTGAAGTAAGACGATAATCGCATACCTATCGCGCGCGCTATACACAATTTTACACGTAGAGTTTACAACGTTTTACTGGATGGCCGAACTAATACGGACGGTGTAGTGTACACGGTCACAAATCCGACAATAGCATTTCACGTACGGCGACCGTCTCAGCATATAACAAACGCATGTATATTTTGATGCATTAAATTCTTCGATAGTTACAACGCATAATGACAACATTCCAACACGTAAACGACGATCAATTCGGTTGAAAATTTGTAGGTTAGTAATACTAATACGCGCAAATACTTACATACATATACATCTACATTACGTTTTCATTTCGAAAGGTTTGTCGTTGTTTTTCGTACGCGCAAAAAAAAAGCCGAAGAAGAAGTACGTTAGTTAAGGGTTCCAGGTTCACTTACGGTGCAAACGAGACTTTCGGCAAAACCGCTCAGTACTCTTTTCATTATAACCATGCACCATTAGTTTAACACCAAGCCGGCGCGATTACGAAAATCCATTATTTGAAACCGCCCCTTATATATTTCTAGACGACAAGAGTTTTACGTAAGTTCCATTTGCTATTATTATTATTTTCCAGTTGGGAAGGTATTTACCCATGAACCAGCGAATTTTCTGAAACGTTAGCGCGATTGCCGATTTCGAATCACATTATCCATCCCAATTTGTTGTAATAAACAAAAGGGGAAAAAGAATTATACGCAAACATTGTGCGCACAATCGTATGCGAAGATTCGAGTATCAAATGTTACTCTTTTTCTTTCAGCGATTACAGGCGAGAGACATTTCTGTACGGAATCCATTCCTATCGTACGTATTGACGCTACCACTCGTATTCTACCGTTATTTACTTCATATATCCTCTTTTCGCACGACAACCTGTTACTTATAACTCTTCTATTATATAATGAATCCGACCAAATTCTATCGTCTATGAACCGCCCTCTTTAAAGATACTGCCCTCGGTTATCGTGTTTCGCGTGAAGGAGAGTTGATCGAACTTGACGACGTTACACCTAAATATACCTAAAATCGTACGTTTTCGCAAAACGTTATAATTACTTCGATATTACAAATATCGGGATTCGAACGCTCTGTACTACTATTGATACTGGAAATGACAGCAACGTCCCTTTTAAACGGACAGGTAGTGCACTCTTCTTCTTCTTCTTCTTCTTCTTCTTCTCTAATCTCGACAACGAAGAAAGAAACAATCGGCAATCATCCAAGATCATCAGATCGTTTACGATGATATAACGGAGGGAAAAATAAAACGCCGTTTCGAGTACTATCGGCCCGATGGCATCGTAACACACTCGATATTACGAAAAATTTAGGTTAGGACGAGAAGATTCCATTCGGAACGGCGAATCGCGGCAAAACTCTCCTCTTCGAAGTGTCGACACTCGAAGAGATGCGTTAGCGGCGACCCAAAATTATTGATTGCGCCCGACGGTTGGCGCGAAATCTAAAATATCCCCTCGACATTACCAATGCAGTAGTCCTCCTCGCCCTTCGTACGGAACGAAGTATTACGTGCAGAAGATCTAACTAAAGACGAAAATTGTTCGTTTGATCGTTCACTTTAGTTAGTAGGCGTTATTCTTGGAGATGATTATAGTACCGGTGATATGTCCAACCGATTAATGTATGTCGTTTCGGTAGCCGTTGGAGAAAGAAGATAGCTGCGGATTTACGCGAACCTAATACACTTTAAGAGCCGCGATGCGTGTATTTGACGGAAATTTATCAAGGTATGTACACTATCTTCCATATTAGTTCGGACACCCGGTAAAATGTTGTAAACCCTATTAAAAGATAATATAATTGCTATTTATGAAGTTTATTGTACACAAATGGGAATATTTTCGGGACAATATTGCAAGTAATACATTTACAGGCCACCCAAAAGTGTATTGTGTTTTGATAAATGCTTTAGTTTCTAAATAAACTTACTTGTGCCTACGTTAGTGTTAAGAGCGCACATTTTTGAGTGAACCTGATTAAAGTTATTAAAATGTCGAGACGAAGACCGACAAGTTTAGAAAAACGCTCTGTGTGATATCATTCGGACACATCAACGCACGGGCAGTTTAAGAGATCGGGCACGTCCAGGTCGTAACAGACTAACAACTCACGCCGACAATGAGCGTATAAAATTTCGGAAGAAGCGAAACAGGAGACTGACAGCACAAGAAATGGCCGCCGAAATGACCCGTGCAAGAAAAATTTCGGCCGCATTGCAACAAAAAAAGAAAAAACCCTTTTTCGAGGGGGAACAAGCAGAAACGGCTACAGTGGGCGGAAACACATAGAAATTGGACAGTGGATGATTGGAAAATCGGAGATAAGTCAATGTTTGAGGCGCGTTTTTGTAAGAAGAGCGAAAGGCCAAAGAATGTTGCAAGTTGGGATTGTTTTTCCTACTCCAACACAGGGGACTGGAAGCGAATCGAATTAGAAATACTGCAAGAAAATGAAATACCATCAGGGCAACGTCTAATCGGCAAAAACTTTGTATTCATGCAGGATAATGAACGATCCCAAACACTCAGCAGTGATACGTAAACACTTCTTAAACGAAGAATAAGACAATAGCACTTGGCCGCCACAATGTTCCGATCTAAACCCCATCGAGCTGTTATGGGATGAATTGGAGAGGAGGGTCCGAACAGTATGCCACCTGTGGGACATTTTACAAGAGCAATGGGCTAACATGCCAAATAGAATGCTTGATAAACTAGTTGAGCGGATGTCTCGGATCTTCGCGCATTAGGGAGTTTCTTCGAATGAACGGAATGTTTAACAAGTTTTGCGCGTCTGAACTAATACGATCAAATAACTAACTTACGCAGCAAAGGAGCTTTATACGAGTCGTGATCGCGGCTGATCGTATCATGCTTCCTTGCACTCGCGGTACGGAACGATCATCGGCCTTCTTGGACGTTTTCGATCGGGAAAGCGGGCGATACGCCGCGAACGACTCGGATGCGGTTGCAAGCGCGGATACTTGTGAAAAATCTGCGACATTCGATCGACGCCTACGTTCGAAGGACAAGAAGACGTCGAAACTCGGAAGAAGCGATACGCTCCGCGACGCGTGCAGTAAGCGAGCGACGCCGTTGAGGCTGGCTGCCTGGCAGGCTGGCGGGCGTCCGGATGCGCGGCGATATGTAGGCCACAAGCGATAACAATCGCAGTGGGAAGAACGTACGTACAAATGCTTTCGGTCTCGTATGTACGTGTAGCGCGTATAGTATAGTTATTCAACCAGGTTAATTAAGGTACAGATAAATACGCAGATGAGGGCAAAATGGTGACGTTAATAATACCGAAGTATCTCTTTAAACCCGGTAGGTAGACCGCGCCAAACGATGTATAAAGAAATATATTGAGAATACGAAAGTATTTCGTAATGATCGTCGTGTTTGCTGCACTTTATCTTTCGATCGATACATACGTAGCAACTATATAACACGTGCTAAATATTAATAATTTTAATATTTCAAGATACATATGCTTACATACGCTAGTTACGTCAATCATTAATTTTTAATGCCATCGTTATATTTTATCTTTTTACCAATTAATACGTCGCGCGCGAATTTATTCAACGCAAGGTGGAACGGGAAAGATGTTGATGATGGGCGTAAAATAATACTCACGCCGAATACGTTTTCCCATTGCCAATTTAATCCTTTCCGTCGCTCACTGCGCACGTGTCACATTTCTGTCCTGCCCGACGCTGAAAATCTAACGAGCGTGCGGTTTTGTCCGGCGACAATTTCTAATCGGAAACCCGTTCACGCACATCCGCGGATATCAATTCGTCTACGAACGGAACGATCTGACCGATTCGAACGGAGAAAAGAAAAATACTGCCGGACGCGTCGTCGTCTTCGTCGTCGCCTTATTTCGATCGTCGGAAAAGAGTCCACGAAGACGGAAGAAGTGTCGACACGGTCGAAAAGAAATTATTAAAAGTGTGCGGCGTATAGCGCGAAAGCAGGCTAGCTGGCGCGGCCGGTCACGCCAAGATATTAAGAAGTTGTAAACTATGACGACACGACAATTTAAATTTACATTAATCGCAAAACACTGATGAGATAAAAAATTGACGAGATTATATATTTTAATGGAACGAATAAGAATGGCATACGTAACGCATTTGTTCCTGTAGCATTAGGCGGCAAGTGACAGACCGATCACTTGCATTGTACCGGGTGCACAGGGATGAAATGCGGATTTCAGACAGCATAACAACACCAATACAGTTTGTACTGATGATACTGGTAGTATGAGTCCAATCACCACCGGCATTGATAATTGCCTGGCATCTCCGATGCATACTTTCCACTAAGTTGACGAATTTGTCGTGTCCACTGCTGTAGATATGGCTACACATTTCCGGATTTGGGATTTGCATCTGGCGAATACAATGGCCAATTAAGTGTGACGACGCCAGACTGCTCTTTCCACTCGATGCAAAGTCTGCTCCGGTGCTTTGGGTCGTCGTCTTCCTGTAACACCCAGTCCTCGTTTTTTTTTTAAGCATTGTGCACACTTCCTATTAAAATTAGACATTTTTGAAGCATTTAAATTGGATGTAAGCGGATGTAATACAGCAAAACCCTGTTTCGAAAAGCAGCTCCCAAGATAAACTTTTACAGGGTGTTGAACAGGCCGTTGACAGTTTTATAATCGTCCCTTATTAGAAAATTGCCAAACTAACTTATTGCGCTCTCATCTTTAACAAGTGCGGTTTATACAGGTGGCATCGCAGCAACATATTCATATGTATCTAACGCCGTTCGGTTGGCGGCACCGATCCTCTCTCCGGCGTTTCTTACTTAGCCGATTCACTTTTTCTACGGCTACCTGATAACACCGCTATTAACTGATCGTGTGCCATTCAGGCGATGGAAAGTGTCGATCGGCGAAAGAGAGCTAAAAATCGAAAATGTGCAAGATGGATATTACCGCCGATAAGTTGCGCTAAATAGTGGCGCAGGTCGTTTGTCATCTACGAACAATAAGAGTACGTACGTACGTCTAATCTATAGCAAAAAACTTAAAATTCAAGATAGAAACGTTAAGCGCATATTTGGTCGTACGTCGACGGCCGCGTCGGATTAATAAATTTTCACTTGACCGGTTCGAGGACAACATCCTAGATGATTGATTATCGATTTTCCAAAACAGACAACGCCACATACGTCGCACAAACATGATATGCATCATCCGGCCGATAAAAGAGGCCAACATCGACAGTGTAAGTACGTTATACATACATATGTATGTACGTACGTATGTACAGTACATAAACTCCGTACGTTTAAGTTATGCATCGTAATACGCAAGATACATAAATATACGCATTTCTGGGTACAATATGCGTCCATAGCGTACACAAATAATTGCAACATGTGGGTATGTACATCGTATAAGCAATGACGTAACAGTTTCTCGTGTATTATAGATGGGAAAATAGAAGAGCTTATTTGTCTTCCTTTCTTCTTTTCTTATTTCGAATATAATTCTGTCGATTTCGAGGGCGACTCCGAGTACGTTTACCAACGCTCATTAAACGCTGACGATGTGATGATGTTCTTAAGTACGGCGTAAAGGCGGTAAACGTTTCCGGGATCGCACGCGGGCACAAACGCATAGAAAAGGAGAAAAACAAATATTAAGTAACAACAACTAAATGAAGCGAGTACGTTTAGATAAAAATACCGAGCATACATCTTCCAAACGATAATGTAGGACTTCCTCATTAAGTTTCGTATTTTGATTTGTTCGCTTCATTTATTTACATGTCGCTTCTTAAAAAGACCGAATATACAGGTACCACTTTCGTATGTTCTTCGTCGCCTTTCGTTTGTTTTGATTTTTTTTTAGGCCCGGAATAGTTAAGTAGAAAACTGTCGAACGGCAAGAAGAGAAAAAAAAAGACAATTATAAATAGATGCGGGAGAGAAAAGAGGCGTGGTCGAATACGCGGCGGCGGCGGCAGCAGCAGCAGCAGCAGACATGCATACGCCGAGCACGTTGTAACACTGACGTCAAAACATCAACATACTCCCGCCGATCAACGTTCGTAATTATCAATCAAAAAAAAACGTGACTGCTTCCGGTGCTGTTTGTCGTTTTTTCTTGTTTTCTTTCGTCGTTATAAGTTCTTTCGAGCCGCAAAACTAAGCGACGTGAAATATACACGATGAATCATACGGGAAAACGACCGATTTGAGGGGAAAAAACAGGTTACGAAGCAACCCCTTAACGTGCGTAAGATGTCGACCGTAACCAATACATACAATGTACATACGTTGAAAAAGCACTAACCCAATGCAGGTGGCACCTACGTACGCATACGTAAATGTAATATGTATTCGTTACGACTGACAACTACGTTCGTACATACATGTACATATGTAGGTATGTAATTACATAGATACATCAAAATAACACCTTAAATAGCCACATTCTTCGGTGAATATTTCACAAATAGGAAAAGATACGGTAAAAAATGTACGATGCTCTTGTACCATACGCTTCAGCGTAGATATTTATCGTAAGTAGATGGGCATACATATAAAATACTTCTCCTTTCGGGATGATTAACGGATCGCATATCTTAGCCTATAAAAACCAGCATCGCTTATACATTTCGGATAAAATTGTGTTTCGAATATCTTATCGATTCTGGGTAGGACTTACTCGACAAATCTTAGCGATAGTGTTATCGTTATGTTTTTAAGCACACATACTATGATAATTAATTCGAAATCGACGGACAACAAAACGGAAGGTTTAATTTTCGAGAATTCGAAAGCGTAAGAGGAAATCATCCGTTTCTTACCTGCCCTATTCTGCTAGAAGTCGTTCACTGTAGCACGACGTACACATTTTCACTCATGAAAACCGTAAAAATTTCACCTGCGAATCATACGTTCGTCGGCAACAACAACCTATAAAACGCCATCTTGCCAACTGCGGTAGACTGTGTGGCCATCTGTAGATACCTGAGAAATGTTTCGTCTTACAGCGTCGGGCGCGCCATCTTTGGACGATCGCACGAAGCTCTAGTTGACATTGGAGAATATTCGAAATGGGTTAATCAGAGACATTACAATAAGATAATCCACGTCTACCAACAGTTCCGCATTTTGCGCCATCTGCGCGGCTTGGAAAAAATTAATAATAGCATAGTACATATACAGATATTTAATAAATTTTAATCGAATAATGCTTAAAGAACAAACTATACGTAACAAAATTTATGTTAATATTACACAAATTATGTTTTTCTATGTTACGTACAGTTTACGTTTGTTAAATATAACAAGTTAATTATATTTCTCTCCTGGTTTTTGGTATTTTCTGCATTTGTTTTGTACAAGTTTAGAATATAACGAAATATAAATTTGCCGATTATAAGAAGTAAATATTGTTTAGGAAAAACTAGTGGTAATAATTCATTATTAATTCTATAGTGTACAGTTGTATACGCACTGTATGAACCTCATCAGCCAGGCTCTATGTTCTCAATACAAGTAACTGATTCCATTGGAAAGGGTGGGATAAAATCTCAAGAGAGCGCGCAAATAAACGAATTGATGATGTGTTGGTAATACGATATTATCGTATTACCAACGTGCGTTACCACTTTTTCTACCTGTTAATTTTATTCCATTAGTATTAATCATTTGTCCGAAATCTTTGTAGTCAACTAGTCTGTTGATTACTTGATGAACAAAGTTGAATTTGAAAGTGTATTCGTTTTTGCTATATGCAATACCTATTATAGATTTAAGTATTATGTTTTTTACTAGATTAGCGGTTATCCTAGATTACTGTATTTAGAGGAAATACTATTTTTCTATAAATTAAGAACAAGAGGGATTTGCCTTGAAGGTAAAATTTGAAATAGATTAATGTACTAAGTTTTAAAAATAAGCAACATATACTTGGAAAGTGTTGAATTAGATGAAATTGTCATTTTAGATTAATCATAATGGTGCGGTACAAAACTTACAGTGCAAAGGGTTGTGAAAATAAAGACGTAACCAGACGCAGTTTCCCAAATCCCACAAGGACGAAGAACGCTTTAATTAGTGGGATAAAGCTTGTCAACGTAAGGATTTGGAGAATTTAAACCCAGCAAAAGTATGTAGGCTTTGGGAGATGTTTCATTCCTCTTCGTCCTGAAACTAAAGTTTCAAGTATGTACCTAGAGAATGATGCGGTACCAAGTCTATATCTTCCGGGCCATACCGATTCAGGTAATGTTTCATTAGTGCACGTTTGACATTGTACAAGAAGTACATACTTTAAAGGCAATACTTTAACTGTATGTATCGAAAAGCAAATTACCAAAGAAAGGTTTCAACGATTGCAAGGTGGTCGTGTAATCGCAGTAAACTTCACCCCATAGAAATTATTAATTTATACATGCCGAATAAATTAATAATAATTTGTGTGGGGTGGAGTATACAGCAATACCCGTGAAAAAATGGTTTACTTACATTCTAAAATATGATTTAATTTGGTGTAGTATTTCGAATTTTTTGTAGTAATACTTCATTTCCTTCGGTATTTAATTTAATAATAAATGTTTACTTTCAATTCCTTTTCACTTATATTCGTGGAGTTGTACATATTGCAGCCTCCTTGACATAATCCTTAAGCGAGGGTGGTCGTAGGGGAAACATTTTAATGAGTTTTGAATTTTCAACTGCAAAAGAAGAGCAAACTGAACATGTTCCAAGATGCTGTAACAGCTTTCTTGCCTTAACAATATTGCCATCGATTAAATTCAAGTAGCGCGCCTATTTCATGTTAATTGGCTAAAATCTCTCATGATGGCACTTTTAAGGAAACAAACACTTACGCGAACGTCGCCCTTAGTAGTTATTACACCTATTCTATGCGCTGAGGATGCGCGCACTCTGTTTAGTTTCCGACGAAATACGTTTAGCGAACTCTTTAAATTGAACCTATACTGTCATCTGTTATCCTAGAAGAAACTGAAACGTATAGGAGCATCGTTGTATAATGGGAATGTCGCCCTCGTGATGTTCAAGACGAATCGTAGACTTTCTATCGAGTAGCTCAGCACTGGAATCCAAGGGGGTGCCCCGTCTTCATTAAAAATTCGTTGACCTTTGGCGATTTTATATGCATGAACTTAATCTGTCGTGTTATTCTCCGCTAAACGTGGGCGTAAAGCGCATGCAAACGGACGAGGTTGCCATGGCGGCGTTTCAAATTGAATTTTTGTTTGGAAATTATTGACGGAAAGGAAACGTCTACGTTGGGTATAGTGGTCGGTATAGTGGCCGGAGATTTTCTGTGGTCTGTTATCTTCGAACGCGTTCAGTTACATTCGTACGATTTTTTGATGGTCGTTCGCGTCTTCTTGTTCTTCGGTACCTTCTTTTCTCGGCGGGCTTGCTTCGAATGTCGGAATATGGGCGAAAAAAGGGAAGGAAAACAATTTATGGATCGCCTCACCGTTAGTAACGGGGAGACGCGCGTACGGCTAGACGATAATCGAGAAGAACCGACGAAGGCGGGAGACTCGAAGAAAAAGTCAAAGGACGACATCGCGCCGCTGACTTTTCCAAAAATAAAGCCGTTCGACGGCGTGGGCGCGTACCTTTCTTCGAAACTGAACGAGCGCGAGCCTAAGTAAGTTCGGCGCGTCTCCGCCGGAACCGATAAGAGCGGCAAGCTTGAATTAATGTTGCTCTCGATTATTATTATTATTAGGCGCTATCCTGCATGGGACGCGGCAAGAGAGACGGTCCTTGTTGACCTATTCGCCGCGAAGAGAGAGGAACGTTCGTCGGAGAGACGATTGTCGGAGATACGACATTTATCTGTCGACAGGAGGCAATCGTTTAACGAGCAATATAAGGAGTTGGAAGAGAGCGAGGCGATATTCCAGCAGAGCTTTAGAAAATTCAATAAGGTAGGGTAGAATTCGATCGATCGGTTAGCGGATCGGTTTTTTGATTAGCTGTTTGGCTGGCGCAGTTTATCCGGGAGAATCAGGAGAAAAGGGAAAGAGCCGAGAAGAAGATCGTCGACGAACAAAATTTACAGGAGAAGCGAGAAGAGGATATCAATACGGTAGAAAAGAATATCGTATATTTGACGGATATAAAGGGTACGATGGATCATCAAATAAAAGAGTACCGCATGTACGAAGTAAGTACGTACTACTACTACTGTCCGTATTAGTTCGGACACGTAAACGAATTAAAAAAAAAAAAAACGAAGAAATATTCACTCTTTTCGAAAACTTTACCGATTAAAATTAAGGTATAAAAGTAAAAAAAAAAATAATTCTAACGAAAACTTCATCAAAGGAACTCCCTTTTGCGCGATGCGTAGCTCACACAATCCGAGGCATCCGCTTCGCTAGTTTCTCAACGACTTTATTCGGCATATTAGTCCATTTCTCTTGCTAAATATTCCACAGATGGCCCGCGGAGGTAGGGCATGCATACCTTTCGGACCTTCCCGTCCAAAAACAGCTCGATGGGGTTTAGATCGAAGCTTTGTGGCGGCCAACCACTATTATCTTTTTTCTCACTTAAGTAATTTTTACATATCACTGCCCAGTGTTTGAGATCGTTCATTATCCTGCATGAATACGAAATTTTCGCCGAATAGTCGTTGCCCCGATGGTATCGCATTTTCTTGCAGTATTTCTAAATAACCCTACGGTCGGCGTTTTTGTCTGTTTCCCCGTCGAAGTAGAGCCACTTCAAAGTTTGCCTGTGCAATTAATAAATATTAAATTTCATAAAGGACCTAATATAAATGTTATTGATATATACATAGAAGCAATTATATTATCTTTTAGTAGGGTGTCCGAACTAATAGGGACGGTAGTGTATATGCCCGTGTATTGTGATAAACGGATATAATATCAATCGCGCAATATTGTATCGCAGGACTATTTGCAAAGCGTGGTGAAGTTGTCGGGCGGTTTCAAGAACGTCAGCGACATCATACAAAGGTACGAGGCGCTGACGGAGGCGAAACACTTCCTTGGCGAACGGCAGGAGCGGCAACTCGCGCTGTTGGAGAACGCGCGCACCGAACTGTCGAAGCTGCTGGAGGAGAAGTCGCTGGTGCTGATCGGTCTCAATAATCAACTGCTGGAGCTGCAGGGCCGTTACGAGAACGCGAAATGCGACTCGTTACTGTGGGAGACGCTCGTCAGTCGGATCCAGGACGTATCGATTCAGAGGATCGCCGATCTGAAATCGGTAAGGACGACCGCCTGGCAAATCTATCAGGATATGTGCGCGAGGAAGGGGATGCGATCGGGCTGCGATAGGCACGCCGTCGAAGACCAATTGGTGTTCATCAAGAAGACGCTCAGCGAACTGGGACGGGTGCTGAATATGGCGAAGAACGTGCACGCTAAGAACGTCGATTCGATGGCGGGCGAATTGGGTTCGGCGAAGCGTAATCTTGGTCGACATAAATAAATCGTGTATCATTTATTTTTATTTTTATTTCGTCCCGTTGTTCGTGATTGTTTTATCACTCCCACGATTAAATAGTTTACATAAAATAAGATATGTAGGTACCGTATCGTACACTAACAATTCCAACTACCAAATTAAAATTGTACGTACGTATGCAGCAAAATAAACGAGATACGAAAATACGGCATACCATTTTCTTGGTAAGGAAAATATGATGGAATTGCTCCTATATTCGATATTCGGCATGTTTTTTTATGTCGACGCGTTAGGTATGCGCGTATACAAAGTTGCATAACCGATAGGCCCCTTTTTATTCTAATAAATTGGTATAACCGAAGAAGAGTCAATGCAAGCATTACAAAGCCGTTTTTTCTATCACTGACCGATGTCACGCTCCTATATACGTATATTGTTAGCTGGCGTGGGAAAACATTCCGCAGATTATGTTCAAAGCCGAAGGATTCTAATTTTAACGTATTTTTTTCTACCGGCAGGTATACGAGTTTAAATACGAATATTATTCTATACGAGCACCGGAACAGATAAATTGCAGTGAGTTTAAGAATCAGTCTTAAGTAAATTAATAAAGATTGTAGGATAAACAAAAGGAAATTTATAGATAAGCGTCGCGAAATAAAAAGATTTAATAGCGATGGATACGCTATATTTTATTATTCCGTTCCGTTTGAATAATTTTTTCTCACCTTATAAAGATGCAATTTCAAGTTAATTGTAAATTACCTACTATAGAACAGTTTAATTTAATAAAGGTGTATATAGATACGTATATAATTTTTATTTCGAATGCGTACAGAGACGTGTTACGTTCGCCACCACCACCGACGCCTACAGACAAATCAATAATTTTCCAAAAATATCCTCTCCGCTGATCGAACGTTGAATGGAACCGCGGCCGATAGATGCTGTACAAATAGTTTTTTTTTTATTATTACCTTTCGTAGTACGGCTGCGCACAAACGGCCTAATCTTAAATCCGGCAATTGTCAACGGAAAACAGGTAGTTTAATGAGAACCGTTGCACCTGTACGTACTCGGCTGGTCGATATCGCGGTCTTCGAGCGTTCGGTTCATTTGGATATGTTATTCTTTGTACCGTGTACGATTCGGATACTAGCAGCTTCTTAAAGCTAAGGCGATATCGGTCAGATACCTAAATATACGAACGGATCATCTTTTACGTACGGCGTAACCTTCGTATTAGGTGTGCATTTGGAATTTCTGTTGTTAAATGCGGCACGGATTGTTTGTATCGGTCGTGCGGTAACGCAACGAAAATCAAGGAGTCGAACTGGTTAGTAGTTTCTTTTATTCGTATGCGCGGAAAAAGTGAACCTAACGGATATTTTCGTCGTTATTCGACGATCAATCAAGGTAAGTTGAAAAGTTGATCAATAGTAGCACAATGACTAATAAATTTTAATCGGGTTATGAATAACGAATATAGTAACACATAGAACCGAATCATCGCTTAAACATCGATCGGTTATCGCATCGTTAACGATGCGATTATCTACGTGTTCTCTTATCCGTCTCTAAGCAATGGATGAGTAATCGCAAATAAATAAATTTTAATTGAAAAAAGAAATTACTCTTACCTATATATACAATATGTACTTATATATCTATGTATGTAGATAGATTTAATTTCAAACAGACGTCGAAACGGAAACAATATATTCCACTTTGTAGTGGTCAAGTTTGCGAAACACATGTTTCGAAAAACGTATAGGTACTAGAACAGAGTGACTGGTAAGCGTTGTGCGGAAAGGGCTCTTTCCAATCGAAAACACATGTGCATTAGCGTTATTCTTCCCAGAACCATAAGGATGACCGGCGTGCGTTTCATTTGTTTCAGATTTCGCTAGGAGAATCGTCCTACGCGGACGTCCTTCCCTCTAACATACCCGTTACTACGATACGAAATTCGTGAAAGCTGTTCGAATCGAAAATCCCCAGCACCTAGCGGTAGGTAATGATGCAAGATCGTTTCTTGCCGAAAATCGCAATTTCGGACATTAATAATAACGCGAATACAACGTTGAGTAACGCGATGTCGTCGTCCTCGTCGTCGTCATGGTCGCAATGTGATCATCGAGTTGTTCCGCTCGCCCTGTAAAAAGAGGATGCACACGCTTGAAGAGTACATCGTCAGCATGGAGAATCGCAGTGCCATCGATAACAGTTCCGTACCAGAGGATGTGTGGGCCCAGCTTCAGCAGAAGGACAACGATCTCGTCCTAGCAGCCGAACTGGGCAAGGCGCTACTCGAGAAGAACGAAGAACTAAAGAAACAGCACGAAGCCAAGGAGGAGGAACTTTCCAAGAAGTTGGAGGTACGTACCGTCTGCTATTGTGGCTTTTCTTTTTAACGAGCGAACGACATTCAGTTTTATAACGTAAACCGAATTCTTCTCTCACGTCGTCCGCTCGAATAAATCGGACATAGCTTCGTATAAATGCGTTAGGTGAAGGTATATTTTTATCGTCTTCATTGGGTTGTCTCATCGTTGCTGGCGCTGCTTTTTTAGTTGCGCGTAAAAGTATTTCCGGACCAAGTTAGATAGAATATTTGTTACAGCATTCGTAATACCTATATAACATTTACCGTCCGTATATCTATCTACATTTTAAACTCGCCTTTCGATGTAGAATATCACGTAGAGGATACGCGCATATTTTCTCCTTCTCATCTCGATATATGTAAGCGGACAATTGAAAATCGTTTTCACTTCACTCTAAACTTATGTACGCGCACGGTGGCGTTTGCAGTAAGTAATTTTAGGATAAAGCGGATTTTCACTTGAACATGAGCACACGGAGGCGCGACCCAGATGTTAAGCGAACGACGGGACAGATTCAGCGAGAAGAAACCGTACAAATCTCGTACGCGAACCGGCAAGCCGTTTTTACATCTTGACGTTAGGATACGTGTCTTCGTCTCTCGGCATTTGTACACTTGATCTGCGTATGCATGTATTTTTTATGTTTAATGGCAGGTTAGACACGAGATAGACGAAGCGTACACGTATGCATGCATGTATGTGTTCGTAATATTTGTGATGCCTTATTGTTGTTCCGTAATCGCACGTACGTATTTTATACGATACAATGCTCGCACCGCCCATTCCAAGGTAGTTCCCAACGTTACGACCTTACAACGTACGAACTGGAAGGCTGTCAATGAGTGTATTTAACACACAATTAATAAGGATTTGCTCTATACGTCTCTACGTATGGATGTATGAACGCAATACGACGATCGCTTTTTATTAACTTGTCACGCCGTTTGCGCGACGATGCGATGGCTCGAAACGATGCTAATCTTTTAACCACTTTCACCCCTTTCATCTTTGCTAGGCGTTTCGGTTTCGGTAGTTTCCTTCCGTTTATTGTCTTCGGCGACGAATCGAATGCGGCGTTAAATTATCCAAATCTTTTGTTGCGAGCACGGTTAACGTCCCGTTAACAGATCGATCGTTTTACGTAACCGTTTTGCGCGAGAACCGTCGCAATTACAAGATAACGGAAACGACGTCTTTTCCTCTAATAATCATATCTCAATATATTTGCTCTTGCTCGTCTGTTTGATCCTACGATACGTTCGAGGTAAGCCCTACAAATCCTCGGCCTCGTATAGAAAAAAGAAACTTGGAACAATGTAAGAAAGTTCATTCTTCAATGTATATTTCTCCAACTTCTATACATTTATTACAACGATCAATTAATAATTGTAAAAATATTCCCAAGTTTTTTCCGTCAAAATGTTCCATAACAGCTGCTTGCAGTCCTTAAAACGACGTCCCCTGTGTTCCAATTCTTGAAAGCCACATTCGCGGATGACAGCTTGCGAAATGGCAGCAGTATGTACGGGAGCATTGTCGTGCAATAATCGCACACTTTTTGTCGATTTTCCACGACGTTTTGCACGAATACTGCCCCTTAATTTATGCAATAAGGACGCATAGTATGTGCCGTTCGCAGTCGTATTGAACTCTTTAAAGTCAATTAGCAAAATGCCCTCACAATCCCACCTTTTTCCTTGATCGAACGTCTTAAGTCTTTCTATGACGAGTTTGATTAGGTCGCCGCCATTCCATGGGCTCATGTAAGTTAAAAAAAAAACAGCAACTCCTATAGACGTAGGGTTAAACACTAACTCGGCATCAACAAAGCTAGTTACGTTGGCACCGTCAAGGGAAGTAGTAGCTGCAGGTAAGAAATACTAAATACTACGAAAATGTTATGGTTGAAAAACGGCAACACCGCTTAAGGTACTGCTCTCGTAGTACAAACTTACGTACGTATTTGTTTAGAACTATCCTTCTGCTATAGATTCGACAAGGTCTAGTATGATTCTCGTAAGAGCAATATTTCGATTCGCGGACCGAAGCGTATCGACTCGATCACCTTTCAAACGAATGAATCACCACCATTCGGCGGCTACTTTTCTTTCGTATGCGTCGATCGATCTATTGTTACGATACGAGGCACGTAATTTTTATATCGATAAGACGGGATCAATCGATTGCCGTTTGCCATACTCCAGAAGACAAGAAGAACATACAATAACGATAGGATGCGGTTTTGCTTATGTGCATTTAATAGTACGCGCACCGTACACAAACCTACGGTATGAGTAACGATTTTGCAACGGCGATGTGTCGTAATTTCGAAAGTCGAATATATTGTACGTACGTACGTACGTTCCTACATAACGAGAGCGCCGCATTAGGCTTCGGCTTGTACGCCAGAAATCCTGCTTCTCGCTCTACCACACTTTACATTTGATTTGCGTTACGTGCAAGCTGCGAAGGACGAAACGCGAAACCTTAGCTTTCTTGCAGCAATATTTCCTGTCGAAATGCGGGATATCTGCGTACGTAACCTAATAATGGTGGTAGACTTTTGCTCAAACAAGTAATTTTCGCGGCAATCTTGTATCATTTATAGACTTCGAGAAGCCTTTCGATAATGTAGATAAATGTAAATTATGGGATACTACGAAAGAACAGGGATATTCACATCATTTAATAAGAGCTATACATTGTTTATACACTGACACATAGGCGGAAGATTAGACGAGGCTGCTGTGTGTCACCAAGATTATTTAACGTATACATATATTGATGCCATTATAAACGAATAGAAAAAAAGAGATGCCCTAAGGGAATACGTTCAGGCCAGAACACCGCCCTAAATTCTATCTTATAAAGCAAGAAAGGATACACAAAGTAAAATTTTACAAGATGATAACAACGCCAACCCCCTTATATGGTAGTGAAACGTGGGCAACATCGAGAAAAACAAGAAAGCAGGATACGGACACAAGAGATGACATTTTTTTTGAGGAGAGTAAGAAGAAGACTAAGGGAATAGAAGAAAACAAAAATAAGTGGAAGAAGGACGTAGAACGGATGCTAGTGACCAGAGCGAGATTTTATACGTGTTTGGGAAAAAGAAGTGCAGGCTGACCGTGTAAAAGATGGGTATCGTAAAAGGCAAAGTGCCTAAAAAATGAAGAAGAAAATCTTGTATAATTTAATAATAATAATAATTTAGACTGTTCATCATTATTCGTTGCACATTTAATTTCGTACAATTACGTCGACGTCATACGTTTGCCGCGATCCTCAGAATTTCGTTTCGTGTTGATGCAAAGTCTCGAAGACGGCGCCTTTTCCCGGTGCATCTTGGAGTGGCTTCTTTTCGACCGCGTCCTGGACGGCGGACCGCTTCTTCTCTAGCGTCGGTCGAGTGTTCCGCTCCATCTCGACGATCCTTTCTATCAGCTGTCTCGGCGGCTCGATCCGCTTGAACTCCATATATTCCATGTTCTTCTTCTCCAAGATGTCCTTGTTGATGTTGAGACGCGCCGGGATCTCGTGCATGTCGATCGGCCAGCTCACCGTCTTGTAAAGTTTCCTCTTCTGCTCCTGGACGTGCTTCTTCTTGATATGGCAGTGCGTCCTGTAGGAGGGATGCAGCCGCTTGTCGGCCATCTCGAGCATTCGCGTCTCGGCGCTTCTGAACGTCGGGAGCGGATCCTCGTTGACGACGTCCTTGAATTCCAAGCACGCTTCCATCCGCCTGAGGAGGAGATCCTCCTTGGACGTGTCGCACTCCTCCGCCGACAGTATGTCCTTTTGGATGATGTACGCGGGTCCGCACGTTCGATAAGCCTTACCTCCGAACTCGCTCAGGTCCGGATCGCACTTCAGATCTGTAAACGAACACGCTTTAGTTTTACTTCCGTTTCTTCCCTTCGATCGGCGGAACCCTTACGGTGTTTGAGCCTGCAGCATTCTTTCGGCGGTAGCTTTTCCGGCGGCGTCTGTTCGAATAGCCGCTTCCACAGCGATTTTTTCACCTTCTTATTGCACACCTTGTATTCGCACGGATCCGCTTCCGGCTCCTTAGCGTTCTCGCTTTTACCCTTTTTCTTGTCAGGCGCGTGGGACGGGGACGGTTTATCGCACGCGGCCGCCGAATCGCCGGAGGCGAATCTAACGTCGACGCTATTGCCAGCGATGATGTGTTTTCGATTCTTGCGCGCGTATATGCCGACGGTCGAAACCATCGATGGATACGTGCTGAAATTTCGACGCAAGACCGAGACGACTTGGAAATTTCGCGAGGCCATAATATTCGTTGCGAAATTTTGACGAACTACTTGACAGATGACAGGAAACGTTTATCATTATTCTTTCTCTAATCGAACAATAGATTTTACGTACGTACACAGAAAAACGTACAACGTTCTATGAGTTTTCTCCGTGCGTCTTATAATAGTGTTTTACTTTCACGTTGATTCTAAGAGACTTTTCAACGTTATGCGGGACGTAATTTTTGTAACGTATAGCGTAGATTTATTCAACGTTTATACAATCCTTGTCCACTTTATTAGGGCCACTAGCTAAAATAGCGATTTTCTTAAACTATATAATGAAAAACGTTTATTCAGAACTGTTTATAGACATCGTCACAACTATATAATTAATATTTTGTAATGCCTCCTTTGGATTTTATAATTGCTCCTATTCTTTTTGGCATATTGTCTGTGCAAGGGTTAATGGTATGTCTAATTGTAGCGTCATTTTGCCATACATCTTCAATATTTCTTACTAATTGCCCTTTTGTAGTATTTCTTCTCGCGTTTCTTCTTTTATAAACTCCCTTTTAATCAAGAATGGTTTGATTTTTAAGATCCTTCCATATCTCTTTGCTGGCGTCGATTGCCCAGTCTGTAGTGATATTCGCGTATAATGACATCAAGTTGATAATTGTTGTGGACCTTTTTGATCTTTTATATATTTGGTAAATTCGCATGAGCGTATTTAGTATTATATTTACCGACAGAATTGGCTAAGACTTTCGAAAGAAGAAAAGAACATTAACGGGCGATGGTCGTATTTTTAATACGACTTGGCTAAAATTGACACTCAACCATATGCACAAAACAAAGAAAACACGATGTACATATATAACGCGTGAAAAAACAGCGTAAATACTCAAATCTTGACGATTTTTCGTACAAAAGCGAGCAAATTGAAAGCTTGTCGCCTCCCATTGCCGAGAACCTTCGCATTGATATTGAGATCTTCTCATAGAATTATCGTGCCGCAATATCGTCACAATTCTGAGAGAATCCATCGAGAACAAAGACGTCTAATTCCGTTATCGTCTATAACGAATGAATTTACGCTCGATTGTGTAGTTAATTAATCGTCACCTTTTTTCCTAATTAGATTACAATAAGACAGCTTCCCATCGCCTACTGTTTGTCTTTCTTCCTTCTTCCTTCATTCCTTCCTTATTCGGCAAAAGAACGGTATGATCCGATCAGAAAATATGCCGTTATGATGAATCGAATGAGAAATCCAGATAGCGAACTACTACGATAGATAGAACGCTAAATGCAGTCCAGTCCAGTCATACGATAAATATAACGCGAAATATCCTGTATATATATCGCCGAATTAAGGAAATTAGTATTTAAGCGAAACGAGCGATAAACCTTGAATGCGTTTATATCTCGTACCATTCGATTTAATTTAACAAAATAACAGTCGAAACTAAAACGCAAAATAAAACAAAACCTATTTCCATATAAACAACGGACGATGAACAAAAGCTATATTACGCAACCTCTTCGAATGTTTTAATTGGCCGCACAATAAGAAAACAAGAAAAGAATTGGCCAACGTCTGTCTGGACGTCGGTTTCGTACACAATAACCAACGCGTTTTCGCATAAAGGATATTCCCGTTTATAGTGTCAAGGATAATGGCGATGTTTTCTTAAATGCAAAATGTCGACATACGAAATACGAATGTTAACGATTTTAACGTACGTGTGTAATGAAATGTCCAAGCGAAAATTGAATTTAATTTTATATACGAAATAAATATGTACGAACAACGTATAACGCACAAAACTTTTGAGAAATCGGATCGACATCAATTTGTGGAGAGAATAGGTATGAAGGCAGGAAAGTAAATAAAAGTACTTATCTACTATCCAAAATACCATTACGATACGACGCGTGTTACGGCCGGCAACTTTCCCAAAAATTCCGCGAGCTTTGGACAACGAAAGCAATCAAGCCGTTCATTTCGTTAAAAAAAAGGACATCGTTTCATAACCGATATACAAAAAGTAATAAATGCACAACGTAAATATGTAGCTGCGTTTGGCAATCTCGAAAGTAGGAAGCGTCGAAGAAATATTCGAATTGTCGCGAATGTGCTGCGCGTAGGGTAAAAGAAGAAATTAAATTTACCGAGGAAACATATCCATCGCAGATCATCGATTACAGTATTATTCATATGGTGTACATATGTATTTTCGATAAGTGAAGTCGTACAATTCACGCAGTTGCCGGATCTATTTGTTCAATAGATACCTGTATATGTATGTACGTATACACAAAGAAAACAATTGCGGCGTTTAAGTGAAAATAATTAAACTTATGTAATTTTCCCTCTCGTATATAAGAGAAGTAATTATTTTCTTGGTAATTTGTTTTCTTAATATCTGAAGAAACTGTTCATTTAATTTTAGAAAATAGTTCCCTGTTGACAGAAAATACACTTGGCGCAAGTAATTTACTTTCTCATAATGAATGCTACTGAAATAATACCGGAGAAAAACGTAGTTAACATGAAATATTATTATTAATACGTCGGAATGACTTTTTCGGTAACGCTAAGCAAACGTTAGAATCGCGGGTAACATTTACAGTTCTTGTCCATTTTATTAGGGCTACCTTATAAATTTAAGCTTTTGTGTGTTTCCTTACAATACCTATCCAAATATCTCCCGACCTCAATGCAATTGAGAACGTTTGGAGCGTTCTAAAATCACGCGTGTATCCGAGAAGAAACATTACAAAAGAACCATTAATAAGAAATATTGAGGATGTGTGGCAAGATGAGGTTACAATTAGATATACCATTAACGCTTGTATAGACATATAGTTGAGACGATGTCTATAAACAGTTCTTTATAAACAACTTATGCTTGTACAATACGTTTTTTTTTTATTATATATTTTAATAAAATCGCTATTTTAGCAAATGGCCCTAATAAATTGGATAGGAATGGTATTAACTTCGACATGAAGAAGACTAGTTTTCAACAGAATTCATAGGTACATTATTTTTACCGGAATTATCGTCGTAACAGGAACGTAATCCAGTTTTCTTTTGTAAGTGTTACTACATTTGCGTAACAATAACATTAAAGCAGTTCTGTTAGACACAAATATATAATGGACATGCAGGCGGTGCGCTCGTAATTTTTATTTACAGTTAAGAGTATGAAGACCGTAAATTATTTTGTTTTGTTGTTGCCGTTGTTGTTGATTGCTATGTTTTACCAACACGCTTCGTTTAAGTTAAATAACCTCGCACGTACGTATGCATGTAAATACGTATAATAATTAATAAGAGTGACGGTATCCTCCTATATTCGACTCTTACAAAAACATCTACCATATCTGGATTAATTAAACGACTTTCTTCTACGTTTTTAAAAAATCCACAAGTAATTAAAATGTCTCGATATAAGGTGCCGTCGGTTTCATTTCTTCGCTTTAATTACTATACTTTCGTACTCGTTATGTTGTACGCACAAATTATTAATAGATTTTGAAATTGAGAGGGAAAAAAGTCGGTGTTTCGGTTAACCTAGTTGTTTTTTTTTTCCCTCGTTCATTCGACATATCGCAACTGCCGCCATCATCGTCCCGCCGTATAATCTAGATTTTCCACGCGTATATTTCTATCGCCAACGATAGCAATAGATAATTAATATCGTCACCTTGACGCAAACGATTTTAAACGTCTTTCCGTAAACCGTGAGCGGGAGAGATGAAATCATTTATTGACATTTATTTCGCCCACGTTGACGTTTTGAGATTGTTCTTGTTCGCTCGACGAGTTAGGTAAGAGGACGGACAGGTACGGGTGACTAATAATACGTGGTCGGATAGTTTGAAAGTGTACATAGTTTGTCGGAATTGGCCGGAATAGGTAAATACACGTAACGCACGTGAGAAACCCTTCGCGAGAAGAGAAAAACAACCTGACGTTTCGGTGCTTGCTGGTCGTTTTCGTGTATTGCGTTATTAGCAAGCAATGAGTCACCACGTCGTTCCATTGTACGCTCGCTAAAACGGACGGGTTTCTTCCACCTGAGGTCGACGTCATTTATTTGAAAAGGTCGCCTTCGCCGTAGAGCGGCGCTAAAATCGAACGGACGACGACCGGTTTTCGTTATCCGAAGACTATTCCGTATGAGTCATATCGTCGGGAACAATTTTTCGCATATCGATGCAGTCTGCGGTGGAACGGTCAAGCTGTTGCGTTGGTCGTATACTAGCCCAGACGTAAATGTAAAAATGGCACAGATTGGTAACCCGTTGTGGTCCAATTAAGGACGAACGAAAGTAGGCGAAATATAATAGGTTGTCCGCTGTGCCGTTATATGCGGATACGGTATTGTAAATGGAAAAGGAGAGAAAAGATACGAAAAAGCGTTGTAGCTGTGACTATTTATGTCAATAGAAGGTTGAGATTATCTTGTACGTACATACGTAATTAAATAATGATGAATCCAGCCAACACCGTTTCTACGTTTATTAGATACATTACTGTACACGTCGTTTTTGAAGATGATCTGTATTAAATATGTATCGTATTCAAAGCCAAGTAACTTTTACAAACGTATTAATGCCTCAATATACATACAGTTGCGGCCGTATAATTAACAATGCTACGCTTATCGGAAATAAAAGAACATTTTTTTCTCTTTGAATACTGTTCAGTATTACACGGCCAGCTTTAAAAAACAAAACTAACATTTTATACCACATCAAGTAGTAATAAGCACATCAATCTATACACAGCTGCTAACTGGAAGATAGGGTAGATCCCGTCTTAAGCATATTTTTAACGCGGACATAATATTAACAACGCCCAGTTTAGTTATAACTATAATTAATGGTGTTAAAACGCAAAATTTTTAACCAAATACTTGTACATATTTACTGCTAAACACATTTTATATTATTGAGGTGAAATTATTCCAAAGACAAATACAAATTTTATACTCGTTACTAATTATACGGCCGCCACCGTATATGTACGTGTATGTTGTTTTTTTATAATATTGAAATATACGTAACGAGCACAATTTACCTTACGTACCTGCAGGTTACGAGATTACGTGATACATAAGATAATACGTTATTTATACCGCGGATTACATAAAATAAACATGTATGTACGATATGTGCCTACTACGTACTTGTTCAGTAGATACTGCAAACGGAAGAGATCAATATAGTTTGGAAAATGTTCATTCGAACTCGTATCACGAAATTACGCCATGCGCTGACGTAATTTCTGTATCGTTTCGTTTTAATATGTTTGAAAGGGAAGCAGTTAACGTTTGCAGTCGAAATTTGTTTGTCAACATCGGTGGAACATTAGAAAGTAAATTGTACGATAACCACCGCTAATACTTGCACGCGCATATACGCTGAACTGGTTCGTCAATTTATCCTGTAACATGTGCATATTGTAATGGAGCTCTAATAGGACCTCTGTTCTGGTCGATTTGATTATTATTTTGAGGTGTTTATTTTATGTAGACAGCAATACGACCCCATACTTTAGAAACCTAGATTAACTTCATTCTATTCCTGTATTCCTACCATCAGCGTTCTTTTGTCAAGCACGACCTCCGCCAAGTAGTTCATTTTATCCTGTCGTTTTATCTTGCGCTACGAAAGTAACACAGCAACAGCGGAGAATATCGAGTTACCGTAACGTAGTATTATAACGCGTACTTTATCCTTTATTTCCTTCCGCGCGCACATTCTATACGAGTAATACATAAGTGTATATCTGCATTGTACGGGATAGAATACCAGTCATAAAGATAGAAATCGTCGTCGTTACACTCTATATCGTTCGCGTACTTTACGTTAGTTGATTAATCGATAAACGATGCCCCCTTACTCTTCTTCGAAGATCAATTAAAGACGTTCCGCTACCGTGCTTAATTGCTTACGTGCGTACGCATACGATACGCTAATGTCTTTACTTGGTGCGTGCCGTATGTACAACGTATATGTATTTTCATTTTTAACATATTCGATTGGTATTGCACACGTTTCGCGAGAAAATTTACAACGGGAGATTTACAAATCCGGACCTAATAACAAAAGCATCGTGCGTTATTGCCGCAATACTTATTCTAACATACGTATACTAATATATGTAGTATGTACTCTATTTGGTTAAGATGTTAACATTTCTCGACGTGAGCACGTAAATGTGAGACAGAAATGTCGGCGATTGCTTAATATACCGGTCCAAAGAGGTTACTACGTTTATATACGAATCACTGGAGTTCGCCAAAAAAAAAAAGTATTACTATGACATTTTGTGCGCTACGTGTTAAAACTGGTTTCTGTTTTTGCAGGGCGTAGAGCAGGACAGGCATCTACTGAAACGAAAACTAGCCTCGATCGAATCCGAGTACGAATTAAAAGTGTTGGAATATCAGAACGACATCGTCGAATTACGCGAGCGCCTGGCGACCAAGGAGAGCGCCCTGAAGCAGATCGAACGCGACAAGAGCAATCTCGTGGACGACCTGACCGTGCAGAACGCCCGCCTTACCGCGCAACTGAAGGAGTACGCCGCCGCCGAGGCGCAGTTGCGGCTGCAGGCCGACGAACTGAAGGAGCAGTATCAGATCGGCAAGAAGAATACGCAGGAACACGTGAACAGCATCAACGCGCTCAAGGACGAACTGGAGCTCGTCACCGACAAGAAGAACGACCTAGAGAAGAGGCTGCATGTGTTCGCGGCGGAAAGGGAGAACTTGGCGATGGCGTTGGACGAAGCCACCGATAGAATAGCGCAATTGGAGAGGCACGCGCGCGAACAGGATCTCAGATACCAACAATCGATCAAAGATTATTCGCTGGTGTCCCACGAAAAGATCTCGATCGATGATCGTTTAAACGGTAAGCGTAATAGAAAAGGCAATTCCCGTATAAATACGTTAGTGGTTTAACAAAAAAATAGGTACAAAGTAGGTGATAATATAGCATTAAGCTTCCGTCTAATATCGCTACTGATTGTTGTTTAAGTACGTTACGACATCTGGCGGTGGATGACCGCAATCCTTTTTATTTTAGTTAAGCATCCTTTCAATCTATATTTGTGTTCTATATCACTAAATAAATACTATTTTCGTTTTTAAAATCCTGTTATTTTATTTTGTACAATATTTTCCTAAATACTGAAATTGTACCTATTTTTTTTTGTCCACCACTGTATGTACTTATACTAGACGTATCGTGACATTTACGTACGCGTTCTTCTTTTTATCGTCGTCGATCCGTTCGAAACCTAACCGTTAAATCTAAAATATTTCAAATAAAGAATATTTAAAAAGCTAATTTTTAATCGCAGCAGAAGAGAAAAACAAATAAGCAACTCTAACCAACAAAACAATGTAAAGAACATGCCAAATTCATCACAATCGTTTAAAAACAACGTATTAACTATAACTGTCATTTTTTTATCATTACAAGTTTTGACGTTCTAGAGAAAAATTAACTAAAAGTACGAAGTACGGACGACAAGTTACGGTTGTTACGTTCACTACAGCATTAAAATATAATTGTGTTTTTTTCTTTATCGTAAACTTATCGACTCTCGAATATTCTCATGCTATTGCATAGCTAGCGAACAACGTTCCCTCTTAGCCGAAATGGACATCTCCGAGCCGTCACTGTCGCAGGAATGCATGTCCGTGTACAGGCAGTTAAGATCGCTCTGTCAGCAGCTGAAGACGCACAACGACGACGACAGCGGACTGCATTCGGACTGTTCCATCGCCTCGATGGAGGAGCCGCAACAATTCTCGACCGGCTTACTGACGGAGGTGGCACAAGAGCTCGTCAACCTGGTGCTGGACTCGGACGTCGTAAATCTGATCGAGAGAATGGAACGCTACCGGAGGGACATACAGGACAGGGACCTGGAATTGCAGAGGAGGGCCGACACCATTATGGAACTGACTACAAAGGTAAACGTCGCGTCTAGCCGTAGAAACGTACTTATGTATGCGGTTCGCCGAAGAGATTAATGATTTGTTTCCTCTCACGTTCGCGTACACTACCGCTCGGTGAAGTTCGGTCATGAAATAAAAATCTTTATTATATCACACTGTATACAATTATTATTGCGTAAAATTAGAAAAGGGTGTGTTAGGGAAGGATAATTATGTTGTAATACTCCGGAATCATACAGTGCCATCAGGATTGCGTATAATAGGCTGTAACATTACATTCGTGCATGACAACGGCCCAAAACTTATCGAATGATTGAAACAGGTTTTCATGTTTTTTACTAACCGACCGAACTTTTCTGAACGGCAGTGTACGTCGTATTGTAGAGCTTCGCGTTTTTCTTCTTTTACGCACGCACTTTAAGAATGTCGGAAACGTCAATCGTAAATTACACTCCTTTTTCCGTTCGCATTCTTGGAATGCGCGACGGACATTGTTTACTCGTTGCGTGTCGACGATAACGCTATTTTTATCTTATCTTTCCCAAGGTTTCGGTGTGCGAGGTGGAACTGCAAGCGGCGCTCGAGGAAAGGGATCGCGCCCGAAACGACGCGTCCCATACGTCCGTCGCGCAGGACGAGATCGTGCTAAAGGCCAGAGAGGTACGAGACCAGGCCGTTTCTAGAAAGAACAAGGCTGAAGTGGAACTGGCGAAGACGAGGGTCGAACTGATGCAAGCAAACAGTCAACTACTGGAGGCGATCCAGCAGAAGGTCGAATTGAGCCAGCAGTTGGAACAATGGCAGGTGCGATTTGATATATACGCGCGTTAGACACCGCTCTCTCTTCTATTTCTCTCTTTTTATACGACAGATGGACATGCAAGAACTGCTCGACGAGCAACTGAGAAATAAGCTGACGTCGCAGGAGGTGAAGATGAAGGACAGCGCGCGACAACAGCCGGTACCTCCACCGCGAAGGAAGCTGCTGGGTTTCTTTCAACGATAGCGCAAGAACAACGATACTACTACACGTGCAATGCAACGATATAGCGGTTATAGTGTTCGTTCTTTTGTTTTATTTTTCTGTGTCGATACCCAGTTCTCAATTTAATACCGCGTCTTTTAAACTTTTATTCTTCGAATGCGATTGTTTCCGTTTATTTTAATGATTATTACTTTTCCACGCGTTTCAAAGCAATCCTACCCCATTGCTTGTTGTACTTATTTTCGGTACGTATGTGTACTTAGCTAATTATATTCCATATAAGTTAAGTAATACCTAGTTGCAATATTCTGATTTAGAGACGATGACACTAACACAGAACCTAGTTAATTTATATAGTTGTATGATATGTTTTTTTTTTGCGTTTCTAATAACGATCTGTGATTTTAGATTTTTTTTTTACGCCTTCCTATTTGTGTTTAATTTTATGCAGCGTCCTTAATTGCGAATAGAATATTTTATCAACGATCTTAGTTACCTATTAAAATTCCTTTTCCTAAGCGCAATTATTATTTCTACGTTGTACCTTGTTCCGAGCGCAAATCGCAACGTACAAATCCGTCCAGACGTTTATTACGAACTTTTATATGTGTAAGAAAGAGAGATGAATTTAGAGTGTCTTATTATACGTAGTATAAAGGCTAGTTATCGAAGTTATTAATTGTATAAATATTTACATGTAACGATGATGTTATTAGCTTGTTAAGGGAGAATTTATAAATGTGCAGTCAAGGAGATTCAAAAAGCGCAAACTATTCACGAAATTAATAATAAAGGATTATTTTTTAAATTAAAACCGCCTGCTGTTTTATTAGGTTAGACAATAACATTTGCCAGTTAGATGACTGAATCCGTCGATAGTAGCAATAAGACCGTTCAATTTAAATATGCGATTATTCAAAATGTAATATGACGGACACTATTTAGAATATGAATTCGTTATGGGCCGTAACACTGAGTTTCGTCCTATAGGAGTGTGTACATACGTAATCGTTGGCATAATGCAAGCTTAGAAACAACGTTATAAAAACCAATTTCCTAAAACCTTGAAAATCGTCTATTTTTCAAATGACGATTGCAAGGACTGTGTGGATGTTCGATTCACAGGTATAGCAGTAAACTCTACTCACACAAATTAATTAATTATGCGGAACGCAGCGTTTCGAGAGCACGTCGGCTCCCATTGTCAACCGTGTTACCGACTGTTACCAGTGTTACCAGTCGGTAACAATAATAATAACGTGTTTATTTCTAACGTTGCGTTAATAAGGCTAATTAATTTGTGTGAGGCGACTAGCACATACTCAATAGTTCTTAAAAAGGAGCCGTTACAACGGATAAAATTAACGTGAAAATACGAAAATGTCTAGTGAGAAAACGCATTACTAACAAACTATAGCTATAGGCAACCAATATTACAAGGATGGATTCGGGTTACGCGAATTTATTACCGAAGACACCGTGTTTCGATTTGCTTAAATCCATTTGGTAAAAATAAACGAACAGAAAACCATAGATTTGAAACATTATCTAAAGCTTGTATCCGTTTATTTCGATATACGTTGTTAAGTCTAATAGCGGCGGTGCAGTATTTGGTGCGGTAATAAATTTTTGTGCAATACCTTCAACAGTAACGTGTAACGACGATCATCTCTTTTACGATATTTCAGTAACGGATTGATTGGAATATTGTAGGAATTCGCGAAACGAACTCTTACAGAACACGACTAAAACATATCGACGATTGAAGGGAAAATCTTTACGACAGCGAAACAAAAGACAATAAAATTGGGTCGCAGAGAAATAGAAAAGCATTTAAGAAAATCGTTTTACTTATACAATCCGACAATCAATGAAAACTTTAAAGCCATTCGACCCCGTTCAACTAATCCATCAGGATTTCTTCGAGCGTATTATCGTTCTTCAACGGCGACGGGCAGAGATTAGTCTCGTTCTCCAAATACTGCCGCAATTCCATCTCGAGATCAGATACTTCGTCGGTCGTCTCGGCGGCGACGCCTAAGGCCTTCCTGATGCCGGCGACCGGCGCGATATCGCCCGGATTAACCTTCTTCGCGATATCGGCGAGGTTGTCGGTGATGTTCTCGGCCAAGGCGATCTCTTCGTCGGTAGCGCCCGCTATCTGAGCGAGATGCTGCGGTAACGGCTGCGACAGCCGTTGGTACTGTACCTTGTGCAGTTTCTCGAGCAGCTGGCTCATCGCGTCCAGCTTCTGCTGCAGTTCCTGCTGCGTCTCGAGCGTCCTGATGTCCTCCTCCATCGTTTCGAGGAAGTCTACGTCGATACCGTCGTTCGCCAACGAACGGAGCTCCTCGAGTTTGACGTGCACGGCGGGAACCTGCGGTTTCACCTCCAGCACCACCTTGACCGCTTCTTCCTCTTCGCGAAGTTTCCTATGTTCGTCTAACGTCTACGAGAGAAAAAATTATTTACTCGTAATGTTTAACAAAATATATAGATTATAGAAAGTTTTGTATACAGATATAATCTGAACAAAGCCAACGGTTATAATACGTAGGTATCTGCGTCTGCGTGTATGTTTTATTAATGCAATTAAAATATTAGAAAGAGTGTCAATACGGTTACATTACGTGTACGATTTAATATTAAAAAGTCTATCATAGAGATCTAATGTAAGAATATTATAGAAACTAATACAGTCCGTAAATAAATGATATACGGCAGTATTTTAAAATCAATTTGAACAAGTTGCACTTGTGCGAAAACATTCCCGGAAATTTTGTTCGTAGACGTACGTATTACGTGAACAATAGGATTTACCTTTTTCGTCCTGCCATGTTCGTTCCCCGTCAGCAGATCGAGCAGACTGTCGACCAGCCATACGGTGTAGTCGTTATCTTTCGCGAAGTCCAAGATACTTTCCGCGTATTGCACGGCCGTCTCCGAACCGTACGTCTGATACACCAGATCGCTCTCCTCCTTGCTAAGGTTCGCGAACGCCGAATCGTAACTGGGCGCGTACGAACCGAACGCGCCGTAATACAGCGGTTTCACCGGCTTGGCGACGTTACGACGGTCCTCCCTGAAGCCTTGCAGTTGCCCGGTGCCTTCGCTTAGCTTTCCGGTCAGCGTGCCGAGCAGTACCGGACGTTTTTTCGTACCCGGTATGACGCCGTCCCCTCCGACCTATTCGTATAAATTAAAACGTGAAGCGGAATTGCATGCTTATCGGATCTAATCCAATTCGATTCTCTCTTCCTTACCAAGATATTGAGATTCGTGGTGCCATCTTTGCGTTGCCTAAGGAATCCCATCGTAGGGCCGCCGGCTCGCATCGCCAGTTTAGCTCTCGCTTCCCGGGCCGAAGCCTGAGCTCTCGCTAATATCTCGTCCGGCTCTAGGTCGTCCGGGATCGCTTCGAATTTACTCGCGGGCATCCGTTTCTTGGCCGGGATCTGCATATCGTCGTCGTGATGGTCGCCAGGGAAGGGATGCACTCCGTGCCTTAATTCCGTCGGTATTTCGAATCCTGACCGAATTACGTAGTAATAAACGCACGATACGAAGCAAGAGTTACAGTAGTGGCCATAATTATAGGAACAGGTTAAATGTTTGCGCTATTATAAAAATAAAAATATTTTCACGTGTGGTATTCGTGGTTACATTTACAGTTTACAAGTAATATATATATATATATATATATATATATAATGAAAGGATACCGGTAAAACAGAGTGTATTTTATATTCTATTTTTAGTAATCGTGCGTTGTACAGAAATATAGCAACACAGAAGCATGTGTGAATACCCCAACGTCCTGCAAAGAAACAGTTATTGTCGAAGAAAAACAGACAAAGCCAAATACAGTTTGCAAGAGATCACCTGTACTGGACATTTGACATGTGGAAGCGAGTAGTTTTCCGTGACGAGTCCAAATTCGATTTATTTAGAAGTGATAGTATATATTATGTGCGACGTCCACGCGGTGAAAAATTGAATAAAAAATACGCTTGATTTAGGCAACGCATTTTTTATGATAGCGTGCCAGTATAGTGGATTCACGTTAATTTTAGCATTGTTACTATAATTATGACCAATACTGTACTTACGCTAGGGAAATTTGATTGGTGGCAACAAGCCTCAGTAGCGAATTAAAGCAAATGGTGTCAGAAATGAAATATGCTTGATACATTTTCACAGACAAATTTGGAAAAAACCTTATTTTCACCATTCTTAGTGCATATTCTATATATGCCATGCATTTTTGCTAGATCGTTTTATATTATACATATAACAAGTGGATTGAATGATGTTATCGAGCAGAATCTTATTTTATCTCCCTTATTACATGACAATCATACATATATATTCTTACCAAAATCTTTATTTGTCAGCTCCGGGATTAATTGCAATAGCCAGCCCATCTTCTCAGGTTGAAACAGTTTCAATCCGGCATGCAGCAGTTTCTTGCTTGCTTTATAATAGACCGTATCCACATGATTATATTCCATCGCATTGGTGCACATCAACTTGAAATCGGCTAGGAATTCTTGCATATCCCCGTATAAATTGTCGTCGATCTTTTGCTTCATGGTGCTCAGGTCCATCGGTTTAGTAATGATCGACGAATAGCCCGGTGCAATATTATCCGTGACGGGCCATGCAAAGAATTGATTCGGATCACGCTTCTCGATTGCCTTGTGCAAGTGTTCGAGCATTCTCTGCAATGCGGATCTCTCTTGACGTTGTCTCAATACGCAAGTACGCGGTTCGCGGCCGCTCGGACTTCCAATACCACCCTAGCAATAAATAACAAATGTGTACTCTCCATTAAGACGCACGTAATTTGATGACACAATGATAGCTTACTTCGAGATGTGCATCTTCCCTATCCTCCTTTTCTTCTTCCGCCGCCGGTTCGATAGACACCTCGTCCTTTCGCTTCTTCTTATCTTTATGATGATGTTTGTGTTTCTTTTCCCTATCTTTATTCTTATCCTTCTTCTTTTTCTTTTTCTTGCTCTTCTTATGATGCGAACGCGACGCGTCTTGACCGTCCGGATTGTAGCCGGGCGGATACGTCCATTCCGTATTGTGTTCCGGAGTATTTTGACTGCCCACCTTCAGTATCAACTTTAAACCCGGAGGTCTATCGCTGGATCCTTCCCTTTCTCGTTTCTCAGATTTGTGCTTTTTATGTTTCTTAGCCGGCACTTCCACTTCAGACATCCTCGCTCTTATTTTCCCTTTTTTACTTTTGAAACATAAAAGGACATACCAATCGATATTTTTAACTGAACCGTTGTTCCCTATACATTTAGGTTATGTTTTAAGTCATTGTTGATAGTCGTCAATTTTGTAATAACTTATATCGTAATTATTGCCGAACCAGATCGCAAATAATTTAATTATAGAACTTTTCGTAACTCGATTGGGAGTTGAAGCGATTTTTAAAATATGGCAAATTTTAAATTAACAAATACTTCGTGACCAGATTTGTACCGCCATCTATTTTGTACGCACGACAGTAGCATTTGTATCGGAAGTACCTTTGGATGGCGCATGGCATAAATGCATTCTATATTGCCGCAATGTGCCATCTAGGAGACACTCGAAAGATAATACCCAGTGATTAAATAAATAAATTATGACAGGACATATCGCAATATTATAAAACAAGGTAAAAAAATACATCCTCTCTTAACATATATGTATTTATTTAAATATTCAATATCTATTAACAATAATAATAGTTATGGTTAAACCATTTACACAAAATGTACAAAATGATATACAGTGAAAATTATTAAATATGTAAATGCTGCTTTGACTCAGTACGCCTTGAAGTTTATACTATTTCTTGTTACGTTCTCGTAGTAAATACACGGTACATTGAGAAAGTTATTTACACTATCTTAAGTAACTATTTGATTATAAACGGTTTGAGAAATGCCGCAAAGTGAATGTTTATAAAATATGGAACATTTAAAATGTAAACAGGATATATCTGGGTTGAAATACTGCTTAATTGTTTAGATGTACAACAATTAGACCGACCTACCGCGCTCTTTACGAATTCAGACGATAGAAAGAAAACGGCCGATGTAATTTTCGATAAAAATATAAAACTTTAGTTGAACATTACTTATTTCATTTATGTATATATCTGAAATATTAATCGTAAGAGATAAGTACTTATTTAAGTGTGCAAACTCGCAGCTTGCCGATTCATACTAATTTGAGTAGACCGCACAGCGTCTATCTTATTAATTGTTCTATCTATCGTAAGCTCGTTTTATATCAGTTCCTTCTTAATACCGAGTGAAACGGAAAAGGCTCTTTTTACACCACGGACCGAGCAGATAAAATAGTCGCGATAATTACATAACTTGCACCAATTAGATTACAGATAATAATACTATTATTACAGCACTGATATCACATAATTTCAAATCCGACTATCATGCGTAAATGCCGCGAAAACAACCATAATCAAATCGACTTGTATCGCTTCATTCCGCGTAATATTCTTAAGCAAAAAAAAATCAGTAAACAATAATTTCCTCGGATATAAATTAGATAACCAATCAAACGTTATGTATTCTCTTTCTGTTTCCGCTAGAGCAATTTTCTTTCTTTTAACAAAAATCTAATCCGATTTGACAGTTGAGCGTGCGATAATTTTCTATATACAGTGGTGGACAAAAATAGATACAATGTCAGTATTTAGGAAAATATTGATAGTATGGAGCGACGAAACGAAAATAAATTTACTCGAATCTGAAGGTAGACTTTTTTACGTTCGTCGTCCAGTAAATAAGTAACTGCCGCCAAAATATACAATAATAAAGCATGGGGTCGATCCAATTTCATTGGATTAAGGACGCTATGAGCAAAGAAATTTGTGGAGATATTTTGCAAGATGTTATGCTTCCATATGCCGAGGACAACCTGCCTCTGATTTGCATATGTATCAGCAAGATAACGATCCTAAACACACTGGACACCAGTGTATCAAACAGTGGTTTACCGAAAATAATGCTCGAATTTGCAGAATTTGTCGTTTTTTTATCTTAGTTTTGCTACGCATCCTTTAAATTTATCCTTATGTTCTTTATTACTAAATAAAGACTATTTTCGTTTTCAAAACCCAATATTTTTTGGGTTATTTTATTGTACGACATTTTCCTAAATACTGACATTGTACCTACTTTCTTGTCCACCACACTGTATGTATACTACTTTCGAACGGAAAGAATCTTAGGAGAATGTCTATTTTCTTTATTACTTTTCGGACGACGCTGGCCGCGACGATATCTCCCTCTTAACTTCGAAATAGCCGTTGATCCTCGAAAGGGCGTATTCCTAAAATTCCATCGAATTAACCAATGTATATTATCTCAATAACGTTCGCGTAATCTCACCCAATATCCGAAAGGTATGACGGACGTACCGGCGTTGACGATGCTCCACAAGCCCCAGAACAAGTGCGTCGCCATGGTGAACACTTTCACCTCCTCCAACAGCTTTTGCGGATCTTCATCGCTACCCATCTCGTCCAAGTAGGCGCGGATGAACCGTAAACGCTGCTCGACGCTGGGATAATCTCGAGGCGTATCTCTGTAAAAGGGCTCGTTCTGCTCCGTGTAGTTGTAGGTCCATTCGATGAAGTGATTCGCTAGGTCGTACGATCTATAATTGTAGGAACAGTATTCGAAATCTGCGGGAAGAGATAAGAGAAGAAGACGATCGATTAGAGACATCGTTTTTTTTTTTTGAACGACAAGATAACAACTTTTCGGGAAAGTTTACGAATTACTGCGCGCAATTGTTTTGCGGACGAAGAAGGCACGCATGCGTTTGAACGGCACCACCTGTTCATCTGCGAACTACATGGATTAGGAACGAAACGGCACCACAAAAGCGAAACAACATACAAGCAATCGAAAGGAAAATATGTACGCACGTATACGCACAGGTTAAATCGCGTTGGCGTTTCTCGAAAACAAAGAAAATAAAATTTGGCCAACGCAAACGTAAGCTGTCGTCTTTATAATAATGGTGAACATTGCGCCGTCCTTGATGACGTAGATTAGGTTCATCTGGTCCTTTAACTGGCGCGCTTACGTAATTGAACGTATAATAACAATTAAAGTAGTGCAAGTTGTAGTGCAGTGCGGAGAACAACGTGGAGGGGTCAAGCGGCCGAATCAGGACGAGTGTTCAATAACGTTCACGTACTCTCATCATTTATGATCATGAACAAGCGTGCTTTAATACAAGTACGCCCTTCCTTTCTTCGTTCTCCGTACGGCACTGAAACTTGCCTCTTTTTTCCGAGACTAGTAATAATTAATAAAAAAAAAAACAAAAGAAGAAAGAAAATACGCAAAATCGGACGGACGGGACGTTGATTGTATGTCATTTACAAGCACATTATAATAATGGTAAATAAAATATGGTAAACACAACAATATGATAAAACGAAAAAAAGAAACGTTTGAGTAATATACCTTTTCATTCTATTTGTCTTTCACGAAAACATCATTTCTATTAGTAGATAGCCGATGTTTATGCGCAACAATTGGCTTACCTATCAATACGATTTTTGTATTATCATCGTTGTTATTATCGTTTAAATCTTGCCTAATCAGTATGTTTCCCTCTTGCATATCGTTGTGGCAGAACACCACCGGACTCCGTTCCCTTTCTAACCGCTTCCTTAGCCATTCCGCCTCTTCGCGAAGATTTAAGCCGGCCAGATCCTTGACGAAATCGGGCAGATCACCGCGTAAGTTTTTCTCGCAAGTCTTCAACCAACGGTCGATCGTATCCCATAACCAACCGGGTTCTTTATGCAGCGGAACCTTGGCAAACGAAATCGTATTATAATATATTCGCGCTCAAACGATTTCAGGATTTTTTACTGCTCCTTTTCCGGTACTTGAAATATTGCTTTCCTCACTAAATATTACTTACTCCCAGTTTAATATAAGATTTAAATTGATAACTTCGGCGATTTATCGATCTTTAGCTCGAATTAGATAATTTTTAATTTTAGGGGAACACGGATTGACAGTCGCAGTAGAACAACGAAAATCTCTACACCCACCTCCATCCCGTGTATGGCCGCCATCTTCCTAGAGATCAGTTCGGACAGTTTCGGATCGGACAGTTCCTCGGTGCGGAGCGGTCTTGCGTCAATATACTGTTCGATTCTCCCTCCTGGAAATAAACCGTATAATTTTGGGCCCAAACCCCTTTCAGAAAGCAATGTAAAGATGACACTTTCTGTTAGTAGATGTTCCATATCCCTGTCGCCGTGCGTTTGGCCGTAAATGCGTATCAGAACACTATTCGGCGCTTCCGAGTCCTGTTGGCTATTTCGCCGCGCTTCCAACGATGACGATGTTGTTGTTGTTGTTGTCTCGCTGAAGGCGGCCGTTTTCATCATCGTTTCCGGTAACGAGATGTAGTAGAGGAAATTGGATAGGCCACCGCTGTGTAAATAAAACGCAATATACATTAGTATGAGGAACGCGTTTCGTGTATTGTAGTGAAATTTAGAAATTACTATATTACGACTCAACATAGAAATTGCTAGAAGCGTACAAGGTGTGAGGAAGCAGAGAGAAACGGTAGGTGTAAGTGTGTGTATGGCGGGAGTACTGCGCGACAATTCTTTCGAAATTATTGAATGTTCTTTTATTAAACTTCCCTTGAACATTTTATGCATTGTATATTTGAGAAGAAGACAACACACAGCGCGCAAGATAACTAAGCCATGACCGAAAGAGCTCAATTTGTTAGACGACGTCCATCTGAACGATTTAGTGAAGTTAGTGTACTAAAAACGGTGAAACTCTCCATTAGTTATGATATGGTCCTGTATATCAGTCGAAGGTCCTGGACCACCGTATTTTTGCCAAGATACCACGAATCAACACCAATATAAGCGTGTATTGGAAGGTGTCTTGATGCCATATATCAATGATTTAGGTCCGAATGAAACCCCTTACACGTTCATGGACGATAAGGCGCCACGCCACATGGCCAAATCCATCCAAAGTCTTTTTGTAAACGCACGCTCTGCCGGTATTACTTTGGGCGAGAAATTCTTCCGGCCTCAATGCAATTGAGAACGCGTGGAGTGTTCTAAAAATTCGAGAAGAAACACTACCAAAGAGCAATTAGTTAGAAAGATTGTGGATGTGTAGCAAAATGACGCTACGTTAGATTAGATTAAGATGTGGATAGACAGTATGCAAAAAGGAATAAGAGCAATTATAAAAGGGAAAGGAGGCATTAGAAAACATTAGTTATATAGTTGTCATGATGTCTATACACAGTTCTGAATAAACGTATGTTTGTATAATAAGTTTTTCATTATATATTTGAACAAAATCGCTATTGTAGCAAGTGGATCTAACAAATTGGACAAACATTGTATCTACTGTTTTATTCCAACTCCAAACCTCAAAAGATAAAGATATATCGGCAGGTTGTTGAAAATAACCGTTCCATTAGGAATTAGTAAGAACTTCTGGTTGGGTTTTCCACGAGCAATTAACCTTTTTTAACGTTAAGCTACGTTTAAACACGTGCTAATTATGGAGCCGCGGATTGTTTACTGCAAACGAGGAATATACGCGACAACGCAGTATAATGCTCACATCACTGTCCTACTTTCGTATCTACGTTTCCAGCGCGTTTTGCGCTACACAACATCGTTAACTTACACGATAAATTATAGGAAGGTATCTTACGTGGCGTTCGATCACGAATTCGAATAAACACCTTTCATCATTTCCGAGAAACAATTCCCCTCTTTCTTCGCTTGCTTTTCGACGCAATACACGTAACAAACAGGTGCTACATTGTAAACAAAGAGATACGTATGACGTTTCAAGGAATCTACGAAGATCGTCTCGGGAATCACAACCGCAGCTAACCTTCGGATCTTTAAATTTACATAGGTTCGTAGTAAAAGCAAATTAGATTTTACCGCAGAAATTTCGACAGCACTACTCGTTAGCGACGTCCGTAGAGATACTGAAGAAAAATATACAAACAATATATTAGGAGAATACAAATGTTATATATAAAGCATATAAAAATGCTAGGACGGATGATGCGAAGAAAGCCGATGTAAAGTCATCTTAAACAGGTTAGAATAATCGTAGATAGATAGAAGTATGTATCCACTGAGAATTATACACAACGACCAGTCGAATAATACTGAACAAGCGTCCTTTGATACGGGTACTCGATTTTCCATTCCGCGCGCTTCACCCCTCCACGCGGCATTGAAACTTGCTTCTCTTTACCGGGACGAGTTATAATTATAAATATCAAAGTTAATAAAAGATAAGGCGTATTTCGCATTCGAACGACGCTAATAGAGAATCAAAAAATATCATACGATCGGTATAAAATACTAAACGACATCTTCGATTGATATACTCTTTGATAAAATAGGCAAAAATCCAAAGATTATTAGTACAAGGATAGATAATGTTGAAATGGCACTTGTTTATAAATTATTTAAACTACGGAATGATAAGCGTTAATAGCTCATTGAAATTGTTGTACTTTTTTCAGCGATTACATGTTGTGCTTTTCATTGCAAATGTGTATGTACTGCAACAATGTACGATGTAGACGTTTCTAGAAATAACGACCGGACAATAGAGCGATAAGCGTAACAATACAAACGCGCAATGCTATCAAATATGTGTACATTAGAGAAACTATCTAGAGGAATGTTTGGATAAGATAATAATCGTCTTTATACGCCTGCATTTGAGACAAAAACACGTTCCGCGAAGTAAACGTTGCATAAATTTAATAGGGTAAGGCCTACCTGATGTGTTTCAAGCCGATATTCTGCGAGCTGATATTTTTCCACGCGCCGTTCAGGTAATCCCTGCATATCCTGGCGGCCAATTCTTTCATTTCGTGGCTGTCGGGACCCATCTGTTTACAAATACGATTTAACCAGTTTGTGAATTTCTTCGCTTGCATACTTTTATCTCGCATCGGTGCGAGAAGACCGATATTTACGACGACACGAAATTCGCCCGATGACTATATCTCGCGCTATACGCTTCTTGTTTTCTCTTTTTAGGGAAAAAACGATGTGTAATCGATAGCGCAACGCAGTCGCAAATATTCGGCCTTATTCAAGCGTCACTGGCCTCGAAAGGATTGCCTTACCTTGATGATATGCAGTAACGCCATGATTTAGGGCGGTTTCATTCAATAAATGCGAAAAATCAGTCAGAAACGGTCTATATAAAGTCTCGAATGTCACTAACTATCGATCCAAACGGTACTACGTACGACGAGAAAGTTGCGGATCGACTGATGCGCTCGAGCTCGGAAATGTGAAAACGCGTTGTTCGCTATGAATAGCCATGGAATAACCTCGCCGTATGGTAGCGGTTCGTAATCGCAAAGTTTACTTTTTTTTTCATAGATCTACATTTAAATGAAACGTAAACAAATTACGCGCAACAAAGTTTCGCGTTTTACCGATAACTACATACTCTTATCTTGCATTTACGTATTTGTTTTACAATGTAGGAAGGCATTTTTTTTTGCAGGTGTCGTTCACTTATTTGTTTGGTTAGTTTAATTGTGAAACGATATTCTTTTTATTTTCGCACAAATCAAACATTATGTAACGATTATCGTTACGCATATTTTCCGTGAACGTTGCAGATTCTCATTTGTTTGAATATTCATTAACGAGCATTTCAAAACGATATAGATTACCTGCTTTGTCCTTGCCCGGTGACATATCGGACAAGTTTTTAAATATCACAAAGAAGATTTAGTTGTACGTGGCGGCCTCTAGTAATCATAGTTTAAATTAGCGAGACAGAACACACACAACATAAAGTAATTCGGTAATTCCTTACGAATTTTAACGCCATATTTCACCGAAATCTATTTTATTCGCTCCGATCTAAAATACCCAGTTCAGATATTTTGGCGGGATATACGAGGTAGGCGCTATAAATTCTCGGCCTGATGTAGAAATAGGAAACTTGGAACAATAGAAGAAATTTTATTTCTCGATGTAATCCCCTCTAACTTCTATACATTTATTACAACGATTAATTAATATTTCGATGCCCTTGTAAAAATAATCTCAAGTTTCAGGTTTTAAATTGGAAAACAAATATAAATCGTAGGGAGCCATATATCCGGATTATACGGTAGATGTTCCAATAGTTGAAAGCCCCATTCGCGGATGGCAGCTTGTGAAATGGCGGCAGTATGGACGGGGGCATTGTCGTGCAATAATACCACGTCTTTTGTCAATTTTCCACGACGTTTTACACAAATGGAGGATCGTAAAACAGAACCATTGTTTCATCCCCTGCGACAATGGACTCTAAAATCCACTTTCAAACGCCGATCTTCGAGCACTAAATCTTCAATAATTGAAATTTGTTGAGGGATTATCACTTCGTTCAACATCTTCCAGGGATTCTTGCCCCAAATTGAAACATTTCATCCACTTTCTTACAGTGGAATGCGAATGTTACGTTCTCCTGGTTTGAAGAACAGCGCCGCTGTAGCCTGCTCGTAAATTCCTGAATTACTTGACCAATACTTACTTATAGAGTATGTTCGCTTATTTACTAAAGGAAAGGTTGTACAGTGAAACTCAATGCGCATGCGCAAAAAAATATATTTAAAAATAAAATGGTTACACGGTTTCCACTCTTGCCTATGTACATGTACGATGTACGTAAGATATATATATTTGCAATAATTGCAGTTATTCGAGCTCTCTTATACATGTAATGTACATTAGCATGTGTATATGTATTTTCATTGGTAGCAACATAAAGTAATGCCTCAGCATGTACGTTGCAAAGCCATGTTTTAATTCTGTTTAAAAGGTTAAACTCTTATATGCTTCCGCTGAAGCTTTGTTAGAGGCATGTACTAATGCCTCTATCTGTTTGCATGCACCACTACCTTTTTATAGGGGAGCCAACCCTATTTATTCCTTAAATTTATAAGCGCACCTCGGTGCTATGCTTATTTATATGTCCCTTTCCGGGAGCCTAATATACTTTCCTTGTTTTAAATTTGCCTAAGGGACTTGGCCCTGTATTATTGGCATGTATTTGTACTTGAACCAAACACGTTCGTTATATTCACATTTATAGGGGAACCCACCCTATCTCTTAGAGCTTGAACGCCTGGTCGAGGGCGACAGTAGCGATAATAGCCGATCTCAATACAAAAGTAATGTCACAGCTGCCCAGGCGTTCTCGTTTGAAATATTACGCTATGTGCAATCTTTAGCTCTCTACTACTGCGCCCCAAAGAAGGGAAAAAGCCAGTAACCAGCAAATGTGCGAACTGCGCACCGACAAGTAAAACGGAGCGATGATGCCGACATTACATAAGAAAACTGGTCCGTGAAACTCGTCCGCTACGACGAGCAACTAAATGAAAAATTTCTAAGTCCCGATACGACAAGGACCGAACAAACGTACAAAAGACAACGGGCGCTGCGGCCGCAACGACCGTCAGCAAGAAGCGGAGTGATCGTACTTATAGAAGATGTCTATACATGCGCGCCGACAATCTCACCAAAATAATTTCCGACACAAACTTAACCGAAGACTAAAAATATGTATAGACGACAATGGACACAGTAGCCTCGACGTACGATGATAGAAAATCAAGAATTTGTACTTATTAAAGAAATCTATACATACGATTCGACGACGTTACCAAATGACTCCCGCCAGAAATAAATGTATAGACAACGTCCTCGACGATTCCCGCCAAAACTAGAAAATCTTAGAAATCTCTAATAATCATACGACGACGTTACTGTACACGTTACGACGAGGTACGAAAGGTGACCGAGAGTACACGATCGCTAATACCTCGACCGTCGCGCGGGAGACGGCTGCCTATGCTTGTGTACCTTAAATTTTAAGAAAACTCCCAATACATATTCGACGACGTTGCGTGAATGATTTTTAAATTAGGCAGTTTTAGCTAGCGTAATGCGAATGGCTGGCTTGCATACATATACAATGCGTAATGTACATACATATTAAAATAAAATTGGTTATAAGAGAGCAAAATAAATAAATATAAAAATGAAAATAAAGTAATATTCTAAATGAAAATAATAATGCAAAGAAGATAAAATAGATAGTAGTAAAAAATTTATAAAATACAAAAAACAATGTTAAGTCCTTAACAGCGAAGGCGATGAAAAACCATAAACACCGTCTAAACTTTGTTTTATGTAATTTGCCGTACGCTTTTCTTTTGTTAAAAATTTAATGATCGCACGGTACTGAATTTTGTTTATTTCAGATATTTTCATGCGCTAGTCGCGTTGCTTGGCCGTCTACTAAAAGCTACTACTCTTCGAACCGTCGTATTTATAGCGTAGACCTCGCGGATGTGCATGTACAAACCTGTCAAGCCGAGAATTGATGACGATGAAATGATACTATTACTGTAACGTAGAATATACATGTCATAATAAAAATATATATTTATTTCAATTCTACAAGATCGGATAATAAATAGATCTCTTAAAGGCTACTTTCTTCTTCGACGAGGCAACCTAGCAGACAATATTCCATACGATTGCTAATCCCATTGCACCGATATAGACGATTAGTGCGATCAATTGCACGATCCTCTCCGTTCTGTTTGAGGAGATGTTTCGGAGCACTACGACGCCGACGAGAAGGCCAGCGAAGGCACCGCAAAAGTGGGCGGTATGACTGACATGACGTTCGTCCGACTGGAACACCAATACCAGGTCTCCGACGACGAACGCGAAGAAGACGGTAAGATTCGACAGGGGAAATTGCATCTCGCTCCAATTCTGCAAGTAGAGGCGGCGGGAGAGAAAAGATTAAGCGGAAACGTTGAGGAGATCGAAACGGAACCTTTTCGTACTCACCAGGATGATAGTAGCGACGTGCGCCGTTATCAGAGAGTAAACCCCGCCGCTCGCTCCTGCCAGTTGGTGTACGGGATCGAAGACGAACGTTCCCAACGAACCGGCAAGGACGCCGGCGAGATACACGAGCAACACCCTCCACCACCGATGGAACACCTCGAGGACGATGCCCAGCAGTATCTGGATCAGCAGGTTCATGACCAGATGAGCGTACCTGTCGAATCAAAAACAATATACGCGCGCATTCTTTTCGCATCGCCGTCCTGACGCTCACCTGACATGGACCAGCATGTAGGTGATGTACCTCCAGACCTGCGGTCTGCGTTTAGGATCGTAGATCAACGTCTGAGCTACATCGCCGGTGGCCGTTATGTTTCCGTTGACGGCGTCTGCGGCGAATAGGACGACCTCCATCAGCGAAACGACGATCATGAATAGAGGCGGCGGACAGAACCTTATCAGATTGCCGTACTTATCCCGTCTATCTTCGGAAACGGAACGTCTGTAGAATGCGGGAGGCGGTGGCAGCACGAAATCCATGTACCTGCAACGGACCCGCCGAAGTATAGATTCGCTCAGTTCGCACCGACGGCACTGACCTGTTCAGGCAGGTGTTGAATAGGTTCGTGAAGAAATCCCTATTCTTCGGATCGTACACCATGCTCGTGAACTCGCGCAGATCCAATCTTCCGTCGCCATTTCGATCCGCGCTCCTGTATATGTTATCGAGGACGTGCTGCGGCAATTTGTGATCGTTGGTCGAAAGGAAATCGCGAAGTTCCCGGTGCGAGATGTAGCCGTTCTCGTCCGTATCGACCTTAGACGTGAAGAAAGTCGATTGTCGAACGAATAACTTCTCGCGTACATTGTATTTCGTTTGTACGATCCGCGACTACGACAAATAGTAATAATATTTACGGTCGGTCGCGTTATAGCCTTGAAAAGCGGCAAAACAAACAATCGAACGGAAATTTTGCGGTCGCAAACGTACGCTACGAAATGCAATGTACTCTCGTCCTTATTCTTTCGTTTTTTATTTTCAACGTGCACGTTAGAGACGGACAATATACGTATACTGCCGTCCATATTAGGTCGGACACCCTGTAAAATGTTCTAAATCCTACTAACCGATAATATAATTGCTTTGATATGTAAATAAGATTATTATTGCTTATTAATTGTACGGACAAACTTCCAAGAATATATATATATATATATATATATATATATATTGGGATGGGAGTAGGTCATCGCAAAAGCATATCGTGTATTGATAAGTGCTTTAGTTTCTAAATAAACCTAATTTTGCGTGTCCAAACTAATATAGACAGCAGTGTACATACCTCGTCAAATATCGTCTTCAATTCGTGGTTTCTCCGTAATTCGACGCCACTATCGTCGAGACGCTCCATTTCTCTTTCGAATGTCGAAGCTGACGTCGCTCGAGTCATTCGCGACAAATCGCATCGTAATCAAAGACGACGACACCCTATCGTCAGCGCTAACCGGAATTTTCTCATCGGATCACGTTTCGGGGCGTATTACTTTCGATAATGTTCTCACTTCGCCCTCTCGTGCGTAATTAGAGCCGCGACGGACGTCAATAGGACGGATACGTACGATGCGTAATAAATAATCTGCTTTTCTCTTCGTTTCCTGACCGCCGAATGATTACGCGCGCTTACTTCGATAAGAAAGCGATCATTCCGGTCGTGTTACGGCGGATAGCGCGTGTCAACAACAGCGAAACAAGACAAAAGAAATCCGATACGGTCACGCGAAAAGATCCTCGAACTGCTGCTAGATCCGGGCGCGCAAAATAACGGAAAGAAAATGAAAGATCGCGCACATATACGCTCGTGCATTGGTGGACCGACTGGAGAGTAGTCGTAAAGAAGCAAGGTAAACCGGATTTCTTGCATTCCTTCGCGTTAATACGTTGCGGACGATCGTATCTAAAGAAAAACAAGGAGGAGGAGAAGAAGGAATAATGTTTTTGTATCGGTCAATCGTCGGCCAATTTTCCTATCTTAAATCGAAACTCTTTTGATCGGCTGTCCAACGTTTTCGGACTGAATTTTCGCGAAGAATGAAAGATAAAATCGATTTTAGAACAACGCTAAGTTTTTAAACCGTAACTCGCTCATATTTGGAATCGGTAGAAGAATTTTAACATTAACACTTTGAAACTGCAAGCCCGAAAGTGACTGATTGAATCTTTACAAGGACGAGAATAAAGTAAAACAAATTTCTAGTGTTAAGAAAAAAATTGAATAATTACCGAACAAAGTAGGTTGTCTATACGAGTAGGCGTCGCATGAAAGGGAAATAAATAAAACAATTTCGCTTAAGTAGAAAAAAATTTAATAGAAAAGAATTAAGTACAATCTAAAAGAAAATAGCAAGTTTTTGTACTCCTTACACACTTAATATATATTTGTATGTTTTCCATTTAACACAGGTACTCATCATGCACTATGCTCCATAAGATCCATTTGTCTCTTTTTTTCGATCTTGTCCGTTCTTTTTAGAACAAATTACACAAAATCGTTAATGATATATATAATCCGGTACAGAAATTTTAGGTACCTTAAAAATCATTAATCCGAACTGCACCGCGTAAACAAATTAGAGAAAATCCTAACGTAGTTTGGGTAAATCTCCGTTAATCCTCTTTACAATGGCTTAGTGTGTGAGAATGTACGCAAGTGTATCGAAAACTATAGCGTAATTACCATTCAGAAATAACCATACAATAATTGCAAGGGATACACGTAAGGGTGAATTTGTGCGTCTAAAATGTTACTCATTTGAACATGTGAATACCTCTAAATCAATTATGGAGGAGCAAAGTATATTGAGCGAAAGAGATCAAAAATTAGAAATACTAAATAACAATTATTTTCAACGTACACCTAAAAGTTAAAGAAATTACCGAGATATACCATACAGACAAAGGCGCTTAACCAGACTAACCAACAATGAAGGAAATACGATAATTAATACAGCTGAATTGAAGGATGCATGGGAAATAACTGTTTCGCGACACGAGACCTGAACCACCTGAAGTACTTGATGATACGGCGCCATATATCTTCATTGATGAAGTCATGGAAGCAATAAAATCTATGAAAGAAGGAACCGATAAGATACACTATGTTGTATGAGCCCATATACAGAATACAGATATTATTTCAGCGGGACATGAACTGTGGGGCCTATGTAAGTTTTGTTGACTATCAGAAGGTAGAAATTCTGAAAAACGTGGGACTAGATGGGAAAGACATCTAACTTCGTCAGAGTCGGAAATTATACAACAAAAGAATAGTCTCTCCATTACTGTTTAATACATACTCAGAGTACACATTCAGCCAAGTTTTAGAACATACAGAATCTGGAATTCTTCTGAATGGAGAAAGATTGAATAATGTTCGTTATGCAGACCAGTTATTTGCGCTGACAGATTGGAACGATTACACCTAATTAACTATTATAATAACTAATTACTACTATAAATGAACAATGGGACCACTCACAAGAAATACGTAGCAGAATCGAAAAGGCTGGGTCTATTTATAATAAAATGAATAATCCGTTCATACGCCACAAAGATAAGACTCCTGCGCTGTTATGTGTTGTCCGTTTTATTCTACGGGGTAGAAGCATGGACGCTTACAGAAGCATTTGAGATGTGGTTATATCGCAGGATAGTAAAAACACCGTGGACGGAATACATCACTAACATCACAAAGTTATAAGATGGATCGGAAAAGAAAAGGAAATGATTAATACTGTGAAAATTCGGACGCTACAGTATTTAGAACACACAATTTTCTAAAACGGAGCATCGAACCCTTTAATTTATATTAGCGTTGGTGATAGTATAGCAACGAAACCTGTTCGACTGTTTCGAGCTCTTTTCACAATAGGAATGATGACGTAACGGACAAAATCGAAAAAAGCAAAAATGCGAGTCTCCAGCATGAAATAAATCAAATACGTTTCGTGAAACAAAAGGACTGTTTTCCATTTCGTTTGCGAACCGTAACTATTATTTTGTCTATATACGTATGTATATATATACTTGGAATATTCAGTTTTATATAAGTCATAAACGAATAATAAACGTAAGTAATTTAAACCAAATATTCGAACTTCAACGCCCGCTGTATTTGGCTAGCGACGCGCTTATTATTCATTAACGAATGCCAATTAATTTTTCGAAATATGCTTCGAAAAACAATAGATTCCTTTCTTGCTAGAGACTACCGGTTCGTCATAGCGTACGTAGGCGCATACGTAAAAGAAAATAAACATGAATCTCTTGGCGCTTAATATATCTTACGGACTATTTAAAAATAATGCTCCTCTGGAAAGTAGCGGGTCGCGGTCGCATTCCAGACAATAGCTGCGAGCATGACGACGACGTAAACGCCGAGGGTGATCTTCTGAACGAACCGTTCCCTCGGACTAGCGGTGAGATTGCGAAGGACCATAATACCGACCAGCAGGCCGGCCAGCGCGCCGAAGAAGTGCGCCGCGTAGCCGATATGGCTGTCGCCCTCGCCGAGGTACCTAAGATAGATGGCGTAGCCGACGTCGGAGACTGCGATCGTTACGAAGACCATCAGCTGCGCTATCGGATAGGACATGTCGTTCCAATTCTACGAATTATAAACACTTCAAGATTGCTAATGCGTAAGGAAATAATCGAATTGTGAAGAAAAAACAAAAAAAGGGAATCTTTACATGAATTTTATCGTGAAAAACATCTCGACGTACTACGTCGTAGATAAACTATTGGCTAAAACATAAGAAAACAACCCGTACTTGCTTACGTACCAATATATATGTATATATATATATATATATGTATGTATAAAAAATAAAATACAAACGAAAGTTACAATTCGTATTTATCACAATCAGTAATTAAAAACAAAGGTTTCGTTCCCTTGCGTTTCTTGTTTCTCGCTCCTCTTTAAGGACCACGTGCGATTGTTGCTTGTTGTACGGTTAGAGAAAATACGTTTAAAAAACTAACGCATCGTGTATATGCGCACGAGAGAGCGGGGTGGGGAGCATTGTAACGTTTCTAGACATGCTGCGTGGGGAAGAATCTCGTTCCGGCGATATTGAAGATGATGGCGGTTCCCATCAGCACCAGATAGACGATCACGGCCGCCTTTTTCAGGATACGCTCGTTTCGCGTAACGGACAGATTACGTAGGACCGTGATGCCGACGAGAAGTCCGGCCAGGGCGCCGAAGAAGTGAGCGGCGTATCCAATATGATCGTCCGCGTCGCCCGAATAGCGGCCGTAGATGGCAAATCCGACGTCGGTAATCGTAATCACGAGGAACACCAATAGCTGCACCAGCGGGTACGTCATCTCGGCCCAGTTCTGCACAATAATCGATTATCAGTAAGAACGGTTCAAAGTGGCACAACACATTCATAATACGATATGCAAAAAAGGAAGGATGCAGAGAGAGAGAGACACAAATTAATCGGCTAGAGAGGTTATATACAGAATTGATACGTGTAATGTATATTTACCGTTGCTGCGTTGGACTACGTTGACGTCGCACGGATCACGATATCCGAGTCTGTCTGCCGCCACAAACAAAAGAACAGACACAAAAAACAATTTAGAAAAGTACATGGCACAACACTCGCACAGAAGCTTTCAATAATAACAAAAAAAAAAACGATTACAAAAAAAAGAAAACGAAAAAGCTTTTCAACACGCTAGATAATAGGACCGACGGCGTAAGCTGACGAGGCATAGCCGGACGACGCTTACCATGATTATGGTGGCGACGTGAGCGGTAATCAACGCGTAGACCCCGCCGCTGGCGCCGGCCAACTTGACTCTCGGATCGACGACCGAAGTGCCCAACGATCCGGCAAGGACGCCGGCGAAATAAACTAGGGAAACGCGCCACCATCCGTGCACCATCTCCAGTATGGTGCCGAGCAGGTTCTGGACGAGCACGTTGACAAGCAGATGGAAGTACCTAAGAGTGCAAGGAATCGAAGGCGATCATCGGGACGTGCGATATGGCGCTCGCTTACCCGACGTGCACGAACATGTAAGTGATGAAGCGCCACACCTCGCGCCGCCTATGTGGGTTGTAGAGGAGGGCGGCGGCTATCGGACCGTTCGCTTCCGTTTTTCCTCCGATCGCGTCGATGACGAATAGAATGATTTCGAGAACGGAAATGACGGCCATGGCGAGTGGTGGCGGACAGCACGAGTATTCATCCTCGTAGGCGCCGTCGCTTTCGTCTCTCGTAGGACGACGTTGAGGCGGTAGCAGCAGTTCGATATACCTAAGCAGAAGGGAATGCGAGATTAGCGACAGTTCGTCGACCAGCTTTCTCGTTCCGATTGAACGCTAGTACGACGGCGGATCTTCATGCCCCATCCCTCACCTACTTCTAACTGGTTATTAGATTAATGTTTTTAACATTTAGTTAACTGACATTTGGTAAATCATATCTACGTAATATCAAGTTCGTATCTCAAAGTGTTGTGCTACGGCTAATTCTTAAATTGTGTGTCGCGATTCTTCATAAAAATGGTTCCTGTAGAACAAAGAGCCGTAATAAAATACCTCCATGACGCCAACTCAAATTCGTAAAGACATTATGGCAACTATTGGTGAGCCTGTAGTTTCTTATGATATAGTCAAACGCTGGTGTCGAGAACATCGTATGAAAACCAACATGGGTGGTCCTCTTGTAACGGTAACAACACACAAAAACAAGACCGACAAATACGCATCAAGACCATTGTGGAATATACTGGCTTATCATATCATGTGGTACACAACATACTGACTAAAGAATTAGATATGAAAAAGATGAGTGCAAGATGGATGCCCCGGATGTTAAGCATTGATCAAAAAAGAAATCGGGTGTTGATTTGTAAGCGCCTTTAAGAAACGTACCAAGCAAACAAAGAGAACTTTATTAGTCGGCATGTGTTCATGGATGAGTCAAGGTTTAGTCTTTATACCTCAGATAGACGTATACCAGTATATAAACGAGACGGTGAACGCTATTCCCAGTGCAACGTCAGATCTACGCCTAATTTTGGCGGTGGCTCTGTCATGGTTAGGGGAGGCACCTCTTGATCAGGCCGCACAGTGTTAGTATCAGTAAACAGAGGTACAGTGACTGCCCACGGGTATATGACAGATATTTTACAAGATCATGCAGTACCATACGCATCAGTAATAAACAACGAATTCTTGTTAATGCACGATAATGCACAAACACGTATCTATAATCGTTTGGAAATACCTTGACGAGGTATTCCCGTATATGTTGACCCTCTATAACTACATGGATTAGAAGATGCCTTCCATGTGGAGTGGGAGGATTTAATCCATGGCAAACCGAATGCGAGCGGTCATGAGAACCAAGAGTGCCAATATCGAGTATTAAGCTACTATCCTGTATTTTTTTTCCAAAAATATAGTTTCTTTTATCATATCTGTTTAATGAAAATTTCAAATATGAGTTTCTGTTTTCATTTGATCCCTATATTATTTAAATAATCGTAACAATTGTTTCTTGGACTATGTACAAATATTCCTTTAGTCATAAAATCATTCTTGTGCTACAGAAGTGAAATATACTATACATTTTGGCGGAGTATATATTAGAGAAAAGAATTATCTCGTTAAAACATCTAGAAAATGGACGAAAATTTTGCCCATGCGATACCCGAAAAATGGTGTCTACGATAATAAAAGGCGTGGAATTTGACCTACAAATTCTTGATATTTAAAAATAACGCTTATGCTTCAAAATACTAATTTACCTTCAACAGGTGCAAATAAGAGTTTTCCTCTCTAGTTTCTTATTATTCCACTTCCAATGTTACACATTGTACGAGTGTATTAACTTGGGGAAAAAAGGAAGCTTTTTATTTATTATGAAACATAATAACAACTACCTCATCAATGACTTATCTGCGAGATATGTTATCTACACTCTTGCCCATATTTTCACGTGGGATTCTCGAAATTTAAAACTGCTTACAGATAATACAATATCAAACAATTGATTATACATTACTATAAAATCTATAAATAGCTGTACGCATCATCGAAATATTTACCTCAAAATTCCTTGGAATAGAAGAGAATCAAAAACACCTACCTTTTCAAGTATGGCTTGAACAAGTGTCTATTATCAGGATCCAACGCCATGTGGATGAATTCCTCCTGATCCAATTTACCATCATCATTTCGGTCGGCGTTCTCATGGATACTCCTGAGAACATGCAACGGCAATCCATGTCCGTCTCTCTTTAGAAAATTCCACAGTTCAGCATAGCAGACATATCCATCACCATCCTCGTCCACCTTTCAATGACAAGAACACCAGTCTTAAATTAAAAACACCACGAAAAGGAAAAACACGTCGTATCGCTTACCTCGTGAAATAGGACTATCAAGTCCTCTCGTGTTCTGTGCAATGGAACTTCTGTAAAGGAATTGCTACGATGTCGCCCCATAATGTAAAAACGATATGTTCACTAATTATTGCTTGGAGGATACTAATTCTCTTACTAAATTCGATACGTTATAGATGACGGTCTAATTATCAAGGATATAGGTTTATAACGCAAAAGATAAGAAACGATATTGTTCTGATTGATAATAGATAAATTTACGATTATATGATTTATCGGAAAGGATAGGTAAATAAGTTTAAGCCGATAACGTTGTACTTACCCCGTATTAGTCATCTTTCGGAGGAAAATAAATATAACCTCATTCTGAATGCTCAAACTTTCTTTTTATTGGGAATTCGGACGCATTTTGAACTTGTGACGTTTATCAATTATTAAAAGTCAACCTTACAGTTAGGTGTGAAGTTGGAAATTTTGCACACATCGTTCGCAACTAATTCAATTGCATTTTTAAGAAAGATATATATTTTTATTTTGGGAAAGTGCGAAAAAATGATTTAATAAATGCAATTTAATTTCCTATTAACAGAAGAACTTTTTCTCGTGTAACGTATCCAACTTCATTGTTGTTGTCGTGACACCATAGAAACGCAGAATACAATACAATCTTCACCGAGCGATTTTTAGACTTTGAAAATATGCGTCGTGCGAACAATTTTTCGCAAAAATCAACGGGAACATATCGTTGCATAGATGACATTAATAATCTAATAATAAGGTATAATCAAAGGATATGTATTTTCCCTCTAAATATCGTTCCGAATAAATTTTGTAGGATTCGAATTGAAGAGATATTCGGCGAATCTACGATAAACGAAGCCGAATCCGAAGACGTTGTCGAGTCTAAAGATTTTCACTGGCAAGAGAAAGTCTTCGGGAGATGGGAGCGCGAATTTTATAAGGATAAGGACAATTGCGTTACCGATTTGGACAACGTTTATCATTCGAAGGTAAGCCAATTGTTAAGTAGTGAAGGAGTGCTGTATTCCCACATCGACGTCGACGAATTTTGCCGACAAGAAGAGGTAAAGTTTCAAATGGGCTTTAGAATTGTCGTATACCTTTGCATAATATTTTACAGCAGGTCTGGGATTCTAAGAACATCACCTATACGTCGACTAGAAATTGGGATTTAGACGACGAGAAGTCCTTTTTTAACGATCGGCATAAATTAGACTTTGGCGCTCACCTCCAAGAATGCGTAAGAGATCCGTTCTTCAGGAACGATTATCAATACATGTACATTATGGCGGATTTTGGGTTCGTTTCTTATCTACGCAATATATACAAATATAGTCGTAAACCGCGAGATCGATTAAAATTATACGTCTAATCCTTGTTTATATATTCCTTATAGTTGTTCGACCGCTCGAAAGTACCTTTGGGTGTTTCCTAGATGGCGCAGGGTGCTAATGTCAAATCTCCTTTATACTGTGCGCCATTTAGGAGACACCCAAAGGTATTCCCGAACGGACCTAATCCTAAATCGGACCCATTTGTAGGGAATATTCGGAAAATACTTGGATCAAATCGGAATATATCCTCTGCTGTTTAAAATACGATCACAGCAAGAAGATTCTCTTCGTATATCCGGACTTTACGGATTTCCATTCGTACAAAGTGACGATAAATAATGATATGTCGAAATCGTATCGGCTCACGATAGAAAATACATCGGAGTTAGAGGGCGACGAAATACCGGAGCGCGAAAGACGGATTCTAGATAAGATCGTAAGTTACGAGCGCAAACTTAAAGAACACGCCGTCGGCGTCGATTTCGCGACGCCACCTTGCGACAGCCTTTCCGCGTACGTCTTTTTCGAAATCTTAACGGCGAAGGTAACGGAATACGACGATATCTTCGTCCAATACACGATAGATCTTCCGGATCGGTGGGCATGCCGTGGCGAGGGTTCGTCTTTGAACGGCTCGACGCATTCCTGTCGCGCTCGAAAAGGAACGGCGCACTTCTCCTTTACCTTCGAGACGATTCTCTGCTGCGACCTGAAAGGCATCGAAACGGCGCCATCGATTCCATTGCCCGCTATCTATTTCGAGATAGTTTCGAAAGATACGTGGGACCGATACCGCACGGAAGGATTGTGCTACAAACGTTTGCCGATACTGCAACCGGGCAGCTACACTTTCGAAATGGATTGCTTTAGAATATCGCCCGGCAGTCTGACGGGCAACTTGAGACGGTTCTTCATCGGCGATTATAGATCTTACGACGATGTCAGATGGATAGCGACGCCTAAAGGTCACGAGGTAAATCAATATGTATTTTTTTTTTCTTAAAACGCAACGTCGTCTTCTACACACATATACATTGTACGGTGAAGTTACGACACTTCGGATATGCTTATAATGCGGATTGGACACGGGGAATCCACGACGTTTCAATCAAGTCTCTCTCATCTTCTTCTAAGAACTAACTATCTACCAGCAAGAATTATATTTCATACATAATCCCTGTCCATTTTATTAGGGCCGCATGATGAAACACTCTCCGTCAGGACCATACCATAGGATGGTACACTATCTTTTTGCTAAGGCACGATGAATCGAGATCAATATAAGCGTGTATTGGACGATGTCTTGACGCTATATACAATGATTTAGATCCGAATAAAGGCCTTTACACATTCATGCGCGACAAGACACCTTGCCACATGGCCAAATCCATCGGAAGTTTTTTGGAAACGCACGCTCTGCCAGTGTTACCTTGGTCGGGAAATTCTCCCAACCTCAATGCAATTGAGAACGCGCGGAGTGTACTAAAATCAAGTGTGTATACAAAAGAGCAATTAGTAAGAAATATTGAGCATGTGTGGCAACATGACGCTGCAATTAGACATACCATTAACGCTTGCATTGACTGTATGCCAAAAAGATTAAGAGCAATTATATTAGTTATATAGTTGTGACGATGTCGATAAACAGTTCTGAATAAACTTGTGCTTGTACAATACGTTTCTCATTATATATTTTAACAAAATCGCTATTTTAGCAAGTGGCCCTAATAAATTGGTCTGGAACTGTATATATATATATATATATATATATATATATATATATATAGACACGTAGATGTCTCCTGCATATATATACGTAGATGACTCTAGTTAAACGATGCATTCTCCATAAGTAAGGTTAATATTTTACAGCTTGTTTTTGCAGGAGAGATTCTTGAATAAATACGGCGTTAGGACTACGAGTACCGGTCGGTTGGCTTTCAAAATGAACGTCGTCCACCAATCGCAATGCTTCTGGCAGGATCGACGGCAGAAACTCCTCCGCGATAGACTAGTCGAATCGTCGGCGCCTTTAATAAAGAGCGTCCAGCAAGTATTGGAAGCTTTCAAAACGGCGAAGAGGAATATGACGGAGGCGAGAAGGCGGATTTGAAAAAAAAAGAGGTTCAATTGTGATTGCTCATTGTTTTATTTGATTTCGTTCATTTCGAACCAATAAATTACATACGTATCATCTTATGCATCGTTTGTTTGTCATTGTTTGGAGGGGACGCGGCGTATTCGCGTAACAATAAAGAAGAAATAAAGTGATGGAATTCATAGTGATGATTAGACGTCCAAAGGGGGCAATGTTATCTAATAACACCATCGATAATTGACTAGTTTTAAGGTTAGCGAAAAGGACGATATGCAAGATAATAATGACAAGTTAATAATAAACGATAATAGAATCAAAAGAGACGCGAATGTACGATATGAACGACGGAGAAACTAAAAATACCGATCACCCACTTGACTTATACCTATATAACAATTGTGTTCACAATAACAAAAAGGACATCATGTAGTACGATGACTATACACGTATCGCGGTTATAAAAAGCTAGGCGTAGTCGATTTTAAAAAAATAATATCGATTAGCGAACAAGTTTTCGTTTAACTTGTGCAGCCTTTTTGTAATTTTCTTATTATTATTTTCCTATACGACCTACTATCGTCTCGTTTGTTAACATTGATAATGAGAGATTTTAGATTGCTCGAAATGATATACCGACACCTTTTTGGTTACATTAATTAAAAAAAAAAAACAAAAAAACAATTTGCGTAAATTAACGCATAAGCACTATTTGGCATTCGAATTTCGTATCACGATGTATAATCCTCCGAAAGGCGCGATCCCTGTCGATCGTAGATTGAACTTCTGCCAGAGGTGTGAATTTAACCGTACAATGCGATTAGCTAACTTTTTCGACCCTGTCCGTTGCGTCATCGATGATAAAGATGCTAAAAGTAGTACGGTTGAATGAATAAAAGGTTGCCAATTAAAGTGAAAATATTTACAGAACGCTTCGATAAAACGATAACAGAAATTATGATTAGGAGCAAAAGCTTTCCCGGAAGGAAACTACAACGTTAGACTAGAATTTATTATCTTCAAATTCAATTCGTACGGATATAAATGCGGACGTAACGGACAAGTTCGAAGAAAATCAAGTACGCGTAAATTGTTTTTTTTTTTTTGTTTTGATTTGATCGTAGATTAATAGAATTCATTATCGCTGCTGTGATGGCTGGTGGCGTCGTCTGCAGGCGCGGCTTTCGCTAACAGGTTGCCAACCGAGTTCGACGATATGCCCACCAATCTCAAAGGCAGATTGTCGTCGCTACCGTTGAGGTAGGATAAAAACAGCAGATCGTCGGTGTTGAGCGAGATTACTGAACAGAAAAAAAAAAAAACAAATTCGATCTCGACAAAAGTAAAACAAAACACACTTTAAAATATAGGCTCTATTTTCGAATTTTGCAATTTTTGAGGATGGTAAAAACGGGAAAACAGTATGGTTTCTTCTTTTTTGTTTTGGTTTTTTAAAACGTTAGTGTCGTTATATACAGACAAGAATCGTCGATGTTGACGGATTGGCCTACGAGATCTTACAATTCGAATCCTTCTTAGCTTTCTTGCCTAGCTTAGTGACCGACGGGAACGTCCTCTTGCTTTTCTTACAACCGATGTCCAACCCCTTCCTATCGTCCAGCAGCACGTACTCCTCGATATCGTCGATCTTAACGTTCCGATTGATTTTCACCGTTTTCTTCGTTTCGCCGCCACAACTACCGCCGGAAGAGGTCGCCGTCGTTGTTAACGTCACGCCGGCTTGACGCATCGTAAGATCAACGTTTTCGGCCAGCAGATCTTTCACGGGGTCGCTAGAACGAAACGAACTGTCGTCTTCTACAAGTTCGTCCACGCCGTACGGCGTAAAATGGACAGCCCTACAGATCTCGTCGTAGTCCTCCTTTTCGATCTTGATCTCTTCGCAGATCTCGTCGATTTTGGCGGTTAGGGAGGCGATCGAAGAAGGCCCCCCGGCGTCTTGCTTTTCCTCTTCGATATCCTCGCCTTCGCTGCGGCAATATTGACGCGCTAAAAAGGTGACGTCCTCCTCGACCTGCATAATCGTCACGGTCGTATTTAGAAACTTATTATTGTTGCGACACGAAGGCGCGTATCGGTCCTGCTCCTTCTCCATCTCCACCATAACCTCCCTTCGTTCCAGATCGTAATTGCTCTTCGACGAATCTCTCTCCGAATCCGCGCCGCTCTTTCCGTTCGACTCCGAACTTTCGTCACTTAACAGATTGGTGTCGGAATTAAACGGAACGTTTTCGGTGCCGTCGTTTTGCGATACACCCGTAATATCATCGACCTTCTCAGCGCTTCTCTCTTCGTTCAACAGCAGCGCTTCGGAATCGGCGACGCCTTCTATCAGCGAGATCTTTTCGTGCAGACGTCTTGCGGCGGCGATCGGACCGTCGGCGTGCAGGCAGTTCATATCGCTGTTCGATTCGATGAAGGCGGGCGCCGCCCGCGGGTTCTCCCTCTCCACGTGGTAGATCGTGTTCAAACTCGCCCAGCTCTTCGGCTCGTCCTCGAATTCGACCGGTACGACATTGGAAGCTCTATCTTCGTCGCCGCCGTCTTTGAAGTTGAAGTGCACTGACTTTTGGCTGGCGTTCTTCTTGCCGCCGCCCTGCAAGGCGGACACGGTGCCGGTACATTTCTCGGCGACGATCTTGTCCAGATGCTCCTGAATATCGATCTTGATCAGGGAGGTAATTTGACGCGCTGGCGTCGCCTCTTCCGATCGCCTCCGACTCGATACCAACGACGTTTCCGATTCGGTATCGTAAAAGACCGAGTCGTTGACCTCCTCGTCTTCCGCGTCGGTGAGATTAGCGTCCTGGTACTCGTCGCTCTTCTCACACGACGTCGTCAGCATTTGTTCGTCCTCGTCGGCGATTCTCATAACCTTAATCTCTTCTCCTTCGCCCTCGCCACCGTGACTCGACCTGCGTCGTTCGATGGAACCGTCGTACGAGTCTCCGTCGAGGCTATCGAACGAAAAGCGTCCATCTAATATTCCCTGTCAACAATCATAACAAAATACTAATCGTGTATTAACCGCACGAAGTAGCATCATCTGTAAAGGAAAGCAAGGATAGTAAACATTGGTCGATTTAACTACCTAGCATGAAATCGCACGTACCTAATGTCATTTTTGTGTTCGATTCCTTGCATGAATGTTTACACATATAAAAATAAAAATATATACATTATATAACGTGCCGTTTTAGGAAGTTTCCAAGAAGTTCCCGCAAAATCGCAAACTGCGTGGAATCTATTCAATATTGAAATCATTGAGTATGTTTCCGCACTCGTTTCAGTCAAATGAGAACGGCGTGCGGAATAAATATGTTTGTTAATGATGTTTCACATCGAGTAATGTTATACTTCCAAATTTAAAGTAATCCGTGTCTCAAAGAATAATAATGACAACGGGAATGAATACGACATTCAAGTACGTTGACGATCGTATAAGACGTTTACTATCCCTGTTGGGAAAATGCGACAAGACAATGGACCTGTTGATTGTTATCGCCACCGGAGGTCGGTAATCCGCTCATCCCGTCATTCCTAATGTGCGAGAATCCGCTGTCCATAATGTTCAGGTCGTCCTCCTCGGATGCGTGCGACGAGACGTCGCTCTGCGCGCGTTCTTCCGAGCACTCGTCAACGTCGTCTTCGTTCATCTCCTTCGCGCTTTCCGGCGCGAAAGTGTCGTCGCTGCAGCGATCCAGGCATAACAACGGCGTCCTATTGTCATCCTGGTTATCCATTTCTCGACTCGTTTCTTCGACACATTCTCCTGTCATCTCTTTCCCAGTTTCTTCGCGGGCTTCGTCGATGATGCTCGCGCCGCCTCCAGGAGTTACCGCGTCGTCTTCTTCGTCCGTTTCCGGCGGTTCTTCGCTTCCGTAGCGGTTTCCGACCTTACCGGGCTCGATTACATCGTCGAGTAACCCGAAACGGCAATCCGTAAGATTGATCTCCTCGACGATCTGTTCGAGATCCCTCGGAACGGTTCGCTCCGCTTCTTTCACAACTCGTACGTCGGGTGGCGGCGCGATCTCGTCCCAAACATCGACGCGTCTCACAAGAGGATCGTCCGGTTCCTCCTCTTCGTCGATAATAGCTTCGGCCGGCATCATGTCGCAAAAGTACCTTTCGCCGGTCGGTTTAAATTTATCCGGGTTAGTATCGGTATTTTCTACGAAGCCTTCGTCCACGATCTTACTCTCGAACTGCCACGCGAAATCATAGTCGTACATATCACGAAGATCGAGTTCTATCTCCTCCTCCTCTTCCTTGTCCAGTCGTCCGCGTGAAGGCGAATTGCGGCCGCCACCTTCACTCTCTAAATTTTTCCCGGTCAATTCGTTCTCGAGTTTATCCAATTCTAAATCGATATCGATGAATTCCTTCATGTACATCGAAGGATCCTTAAACGCTATCGTTTCGGATTCGTCTTTCGTCTTCGTTTCGGTTGACGTCGTCGTCGCCGTTTCGCTTGTCCTAGCGACGTTCTTATTCCCGTTGGTAGATGGGGACTGGACGAAATCTTTAATGTCAATCGTTTCCAGGAAGCTCTTGTTTGCCGTCTTCTTCGCCAGGTCGACGAAATCGAACGTCTTATCGTCCGTTTCTTCCTCCGGCAGCGGATCGGTCGTCCTCTTCTTTGCGTCCGGATCCATTTGGACCGATATCGACGCTCGACCCTTGCGTTTCTTCGTACTACCCTCTTCGATGTACGTCAACCATTCGTCCAGATTCTCCCTTTCGATCGACGTCCGCTTAGCCTCCTCGTCGAAAGCATAGACGGTCGCTTTATCGTTCAGGACGCGCACTCCCTCGGGGAAATTTACCTTCTTCGCCGCGGAGGCCGACCTGCTCTCGACGTTCTCCTTTTCGATCAGGTCGTCGATCCTAACGGTGCCTTCGTACTCTTCGATCTTGAGACCCGAATACTGAAAGCTCGTCTTCAAGTTGTCATTCTCCTCGTCCGACCTTTTCCTTCGGAAGTCACCCTTCGTTTCGTCGCCGTGCTTGCGACGTAGCAGACAGTGATTGCGTTGCGGTTGCGCGTCGCGTCTTCTCGGCGCCTTCCCGCGAACGTGATCGTCCACGTTCATGTTATCGGACAGCTGTAGGCATCTAGACGGCGACAAAATAAGAATTAATATAACAAATATAGCGACGGCGCACGTAACCAACTAAAAAATCAACACGACTAAGAATGCGAGGCGTGCACACGCTTTATTATCGTCCCGATGGATCTTTACCCGCCCGGATTGTCATTTAGTTTTAGGTCCGGGTTTATTGTAACGCAAATCGATGACGTGTGGGTAAAGATCCGGTAGGACCGATATCACTTTCCGAGCCCCACGAGGGCGACTAAATTGATACGAACCCGTTTTTCGAAGCGGTCGACATCTCGCGCACGAAAGGCCAATTCCGGAAACAGTACGTTTATCACTGATACTGGCCGTGGAAACCTACGTATTCATTTCAATAAAGTAACTGTTTACCTGTGCGCCATGTACAACTTCCAATTTATAGCCTTCTCGTCCTTCCTTCGGCGCGTCGTCTCACTACTCTTCGCCGGCTTTTTCATGATGAAATCGTCGTCGTTGGCGTCGTCCGTCTTCCTTATCAGTATCCTCTTGTTCTGTCCGGAACGGCGGCCGCACGTCGATATCGTTTCGCGCGCCTCCTTTCGACCCTGCACCTCTTCCAGAAACGTCTGAGAGTGCTCGTTGAGTATGGTGCTTTTGACGAGATGCTCCTCCTCGCCGGCGGTCGGGATATCGCTGAAGATCGAGATTTCGTCCACCTTTTCGCCGGACGGCTTCGGAGCGGGAGCGTCGAACGCTGCGACCGTTTGCGTAGTCGGTGTCGGACTTACGACGACGTCTTCGAAACGACGTTCGACGCAGTACTCGGAGGATATCGCGGAGGATGCTCGATTGTCGTAATGTACTTCGATTCGATCATCCTTCGTTTCGTTCTCGTCTCCGTAAGTCTCCTTTCGGTTATCGATACACGCAGACGAGTCGTAATTATCGCGTCGATCGTTATCAGTCCGATTCTCGTTCGTCGCGTCCGCTCGTGCCGCGATATCCGAATTTCTAAACTTCATCCTCTTATTCTCTGGTAGGACCCTTTCGCTCCTTGCACCGGGCCGTTTGTCTCCCGCCGTCGCTTCTAGATTCTTCGCCGCAAACCGCTTCCAATCGTCCACGTTGATCTTTTCGGCTTCAGCTAGACGGTCGGCGTCCGCGGCCAGTTGTTTACGTCGCGAATTCGTAAAGAACTGCTCGAGATCTTCGCACCAATCGCGCACGTCGTCCTCGGAGCAACAATCACCCTTGATATTCGTAACTCCCGCCCTTCTCCCCAGCGCGCAGCATGTTCGCTCGTCCGATTCGGTTTTGAGATCGCTGCATAGATAACCGCCGTCTTCGTCTAATCGTCTCAACCGCTCCAGCTTCTCGATTTCGTAATCGTCTCGCGACGGATCTTCGCGCTCGGTGGCGCAACTTAGCTGCAGGTCGCAGCTGCTCTCCTCGATCAGCTTCCCGTTGAAATAGATCATTTCGTGTGGATCATTGCTACCGTCCGTGCAGGCGCGGAGGAATTCTTCGGCCGAAGAGATGGAAAAAGGAAGAGCAACAACGGGCGCAATTTCCAATTCGATTCGCGCTCTCTTCATGGCGCTTTCCGATTTCGCGCCGCCCAAAAGATGGGGCGGACCGGGAATTGGAGAAAGGAACGAACTGCGGCCGGACGGTATCTGCCTTCGCGGGCCGGCCTCGGAATTGCCCGAGCTTTCGCCTTCTTGATTGGCGGCGCCGCCGCCGGTGTCCGTTACTTCCGGAAAACACCAGTAGGTGGAGTAACAACGTACGTGTGCAGCGCTCCCGACGATACCGGCGGAATCGTCGTTGCCCGCGCCTAAAGAATCGAGATGCCGGAAGTTGGTTAACGATTTTAGGTAGTCGGGAAACGGTTGCGACGTCGGTACGGTTGCGCAAGCGATAGTTTCCTTGATTGGGGAGCCGCTCTTTTCGCCGCAGCCGGCTTCGATCTTTACGGCGCGCTCGTGTATCGCCGGTTCGTTTTGGTGAGCGATATCCGCGCAAGACAAGTTCTTTATCTTTCTCAGCTTCGCGACATAAGTTTTCTCGCTCTGCACTTTTTGAATCTGATTCGTCACCTGTTCCAATTTACACGGCGGCATCGTCGCGGCGCAATACTTGGAAGAGGTAGAGCTCCGCTGCGCGTTTGCGGACCTGCGATCCTTCGATCGCCTAGCGCCGTGAAAAGCGTGCGATGTCGGGACAAGCGCCTTACTTCTCGCGTCGCCCCCCACGAACATTTTCCTACCGTTGGCGTCTCCCATCTTCAGCTGTTCCCTATTCTCCTTCGTCGCGATCGTCTGATGGGACTGCTGATGCTGCTTGCCGAGAAAGAATAATTTACCCTGCTTTTCCGATCCGGTCCGCGTGCTACCGTTGTTTCTTAAGCCTCCGCCGCTTCGATTAGGAAATCCCCACGGCGGTATCTTGTTGGCGGTCAATTTCGGTGGGGACGCGGCCGACTTCGATGCCTTCTTCCGAATGAAGTACGCGCCGCCGCCTTCTTCTTCCGCGGATGGTGTGGCGGCGGTGACGTTCTCGACGATTTCAACGCCCCGTTCGTTCGTCAGGTTCAGGCATTTCGCTATGTACGGCTCGCATTTCGGACTAAGCATGCCGTGGTAGATGTAGTGCGCGTTCTTCGCATTCAGTTCGTACGATTCGTCGAGGAACGCGAGCAGGCAACGGTTCGTAGCGCATCCCTTCTGGGTGAGCACCTTTTCGATCGCCATCTGCATCGTCTCGAGCGGAATATTGTGACGCTCGTTATCGTCGACGTCGTTGTCGTTGCCGCCGTAGATATCGACGCCGTCGCGCTCGGAACAACAACTCAACGATTGCTTGCAGACGTGACAGCGTTCGGTAGACGCGCGCGACGTCTCTCTCGTCGCTTCGGCGGATTCCTCGTGCTGTTGCTGTTTCAATCTCTTGTTCGTCGATTTCGGAAAGCGATTCGTCCGCGGCGCCGCGCCGTTGATGCGCATCCTTCTCTCCAGCGCGTCGACGGCCCTTTCCATTTTCCTCCTCGATACGGCGCCGACGCCCATCTCCGCGTACTCCCTATCGCTGTCCAGACCACGACCGACAGATATAAAATCGCTAGCGGTATCGCAACGGAACGTAGTTAGCACGGAGGCGGCAGATCTGCTCTTGAAGCTCTCCAAACAGCTCGCCCGATCGTCGCAACATTTGAGCGTTTTACAACGGCGTTCCGACGCACCGCCGTCCTTCGTCTTCGATTTGCGGCGTCCGTTTCGGTGCAGATGGCGCGCGGATACCGATAGCGGTGACGACACCGCCACGTCTCCGCCCATGCAGTCCTCTTGGACTCCCTGCTTCACCATCTTCTCGTAGTCCTCATCCGAGTAGATTGGCTTCGGCGCGAGGACCGTGTCCGATTGCGAACCGTGCAATTCGAACGCGGACGTGCGCACGGCGTAGTTACCTTTCGAATCGACGATTGTCCCGCCGCTCTCTGTCGTCTTGTAATGAATGAAGAAACGCGAAGCGTCGTCTTCGATCGCGGTGGTAACGGCGTCGTCGTCCGGCGGCGAGGCGCACGGGGAGCCCGCGTACGTTTTCTCGAACTTGATCTCGAATATCTTCTCCAGCTCGAACTGATCGGGATCTCTTAGCAGCGTGATGTCTGTTTGTAGCGTTTGATTGCGGCCCGATCGCAAAGTGGTCGTCGACGTCCTTGAGTCGGTCCTTAAGTACGCTGGGAATGGACGGCGAGGATCTATAGGGGGTGAAAAAAGGCGGAGAGGAGAGAGCGGGAACAAGGGCTCGTAGGTGATCGGGCGAAGGCGAAAAGATCCTTACCTTTTCCGTTTTCGGCCGTTTGCGCCGTGTGATTCGCCAAGATGATCGCCAGACATTGCGCCACGTTCGGATTAGGCGCGCAGCACAGGGCTGGGGTGAGGCCGTTCGCGTCGACCGCGGTCACGGAGGCGCCTTTCGCGATCAGCTGGCGCGTGACGCCGACGAGCCCATTCCTTGCCGTTAGATGTAAGGCCCTGCAAAGCGTTGAAAGGAAGCGATAATAATGTAAGATAGATTCTTCTACGATTGCAACGTGTAAACGGTCGATTTCGCCAAGCGCAGCCGGACAAAACCCGAAACTAATGCAATCACACATCAGAGTCTCCTCTTAACGAACATTTAGCATTATAACGATTCAAACAAAACATTATAAATAATGCATAATAATGCATTATCGTTCAACTTACAAATCGTGACTTCTGTTTTTAATACGGAAGGTATGCGCTGTATATTGTATTACTACTTGATCAGTAACATGTGCTTAGTAGTGAATGTTAATATGCATTAGAAAAAGTTGAATCTGCAATTGCGAGAGTTCATCTTGGAACATATAAAGGTATAAAGAATCGTTTTATTTTAGCTGCAAAGAAAACATGAATACCATCTGAAACTTAACTGAAGATATTCCGATAGAATATAAGGGCTGGAAATAACAATTTCTTCTTCTAATGAAAAAGTTTGGTGCTATTCGATTCTTTACTAATAATTTGGAAAATCTTATTGACAGTCGCCAAGGTATGGAATACTTGATAAAATATGTACCTATTACATGCCGCACTATAAATTGTCACTTTTAAAATGCTCTTAACAATTACGATTGGAAACGAAATATCGCTATTTCTTTTTCTTTCGACGATTTCCGTATACCCTTTATAATTTCTCCGAGCGAATGCAATTTTAATAGTCGTTTACGATCTATGAAAAGGTAAGAATAAATATAAGAATTTAGAATTTCATGCGTTAAAGTATAAACCGTACATCGAAAGTGTGCGATCGATTAGCGCAACTTACCGCTGCGCGGACTGTTCACTTACGTTTTGCATTCATTGTTGACCGCATTTATCACTTTCGGATCGTCGACGCGCTCTAACAGCAGCAAGGCGGCGTTGCTATGCTTGCGCAAGCACGCCGTGTGTAATGCAGTGTTGCCGTTCTTATCGTAAAGGGTGACGTCCGCCTTACTATCGATCAGCGTCTCTAAACAAACAAACAAAGAGAAAACAACCCGGATAGATTCGTACGGAGTGTGATGTGGCCTACCTACCTATAATCTGTGCTTGACCGTTGAAGGCGGCCGATATTAACGGCGTCTTTCCGTCTTCGTCGCGGTCGTCGACGTCGGCGCCCTGAGCGACGAGGAATTTGGCACAATCGCATTGGCCGTGTAAGGCAGCTACGTGAAGGGGTGTTCGGGCTCGTTCGTCTTTCAGCCTGACAATCTCGGGGCCGTAACGGGAGCGCAGCAGTTTCAAGCACTTCTCCGAACCGACCGATCTACGGAAAACAAGTCAGACGGGTGTATATCGAACGGAGGACCGGTACACACTTACGCGGCACAATGCACGGGCGAAAAGGCGTTTCCCTCCATCCGCTTAAAGATACCCTCGTTGAAGAAATGAGCGACACATTCGGTGCTACCTGCAAGACGGAAAGTTTACAATTAACGTACATCCGCGCGCTATCGTGATCGCGAGAAGACGCTCCTTTACCTGCGTAGCACGCCCAATGCAGAGCGGTACAGTTCTGATTATCGGTCGATTCCTTGCAATCGTCGCGCATGTACGGGAGCAAGCGTTGAACGCACGACAACCTTCCGCAACCGGCGGCGACGTGCAACGCCGTCTTCCCGTGCGCGTCCCTCTCGTTGACGACCGTCGCGCTGCGCGGCAGCAGCATCTGCAGAATGTTGTGCTGTCCGGTCACCACCGCCCTGAACAGGCAGGAATGGCCGTCGCCGTCGACGATGTTCGGATCGGCGCCGGATCTAACGAGCGTCGTGGCGCAATCGACGTGCGAATTCGAAACGGCGAGCATCAACGCCGTCCGCCGCAAACTATCGGGCAGATCTATGACCGTCTTGTCCTCGGCGTTGTCGACGAGCAGCGCGAGACAGTGAACGTGGCCGTTCTTGGCACTATGATGGACCGGCGATAGTCCGTTCGGCACGTCGCAGATCGACACCTTGGCGCCGGAACGCAGCAGCATCTGCACGCAGTTTGCGTAGCCATGACGCGCGGCCAGAAGCAGCGCGCTGCAACCGTATTCGTTGCGCACGTTCGGATCGGGAAAGTAAGGCATCAATTTCTCCAGCATTTCCACGTTACCGTTGCGAGCCTAGAACCACGACGACGACAAAGATCATACAAAAGCAAATAATTCCGTCGACTGTACGGCATAAAGTATTCAAGTAGAACGGCGAACTCAAGCTTACCGCTATATGTAGCGGCGTCGTCGGAGGCATCTCTGGACCGTAGAGGGTGTAATTGCCGACCGCGTACAAGAGGAACTTCAAGGCGTTCACGTTGTTGCCGGCCACGGCGTAATGGATCGGCGTGAAGCCCTTCGCGTCCTTCACTTTGGGATCCGCTTTGTGTTCGATCAGATAGTTAACGCATCTATCGAGAAAGAAAGGGAATATAGAATGGGAATAAAAAAAAGGACGATATGCTATTTCGTTCATTTACGGAATACGAAGGAGATCAGTCAACGTAAACGCGGTCTAAACGTTGTTATATGTGATTAGGCGTATGTCATTGTTTCAAACATTTTTCTGCTCTAGTCTACTACTCTTCGAATCGTCACATTTATAGCGTAGACCTCGCGTATGAGCATGCATGCCGTGACGGAATTTGAACACGCTTGAACCTGTATAAGTCTGTCAGGCCGAGAACTTATGGCGCCTACCTCGCATATAAACGATATGTACTGCTGGCGCATGTATCGCTTACCTGCCGTCTATATCGTAGGCGGCTGCCAAATGTAGCGCGGTGCATCCGTCCTGATCCGCTTGATTCACCGGACTACCGATGCCGACCAGCGTGAAGACACAGAAAAAGAATCCTTGAGCGGCGGCGTAATGTAGAGCTGTCCTGCCGACGTTGTCCGTCGCCCTGAAATCGGCGCCGCTGCTCACCAGAAGATCGACGCACTCGACCGCCCTTAAAAGAGAGAGAAAAGAGACGCGATCCGATTAGAATAGGCGGCGCAGAAACAACGCCGCACGTGCTTTAACGCACCCTTTGTACGCAGCGCAGTGCAGCGGCGTCTTTCCAGTATCGTCTCTATCGTTCAGATCAACGCCCGCCTTGATGAAGATCCGACAGCATTCGATGTATCCGGCCAGACAGCACATGTGCAACGGCGTTCTGCCTTCGAACCTGCGCAAAACAATAGCAAAACGCGACAAGTTCAACGGGAATCGGTGTGGCGGACGGAACAACGTACCCCTTCCTCGAAGGCGACGCTCCGTACGACAGCAGCGTGTTCGAGAGCAGTTCGTGACCGTAATGGGCGGCGATGTGCAGCGCAGTGCAGCCGTTACTATCGACGCAATCGACGATCGCGCCCTTATCGATGAGCGTCTTGCTGCGCGTGAACCTTCCGTAGATGGCGGTCATGTGCAGTGGCGTCCTACCGTCCAAGCTTTGTCGGTTGATATCCGCCTCGTGATTGACGAGCAGGTTCAGACAGTGGACGCCGTGCGTACTGGCCGCCGCTAGATGCAACGGCGTCTGCCCTCTGAAATTGGTCGCCTGCTTGTCCGTTCTGTAACGTAGCAGTTCGCTGGCAAAACTGCCGTGTCCGTTGAGGCAGGCGACGTGCAACGGCGTATTACCGTAGGCGTTTTGCGCTTCCACATCGGCGCCGTTACCTATCAGAACGTCGACCACCGATACGGCCCCTATACGCATAAAGAAAAATTATTTCCGTGCAATGGTAACCTAACTCTAGCAACGCTACGACATTATCACACCATTTCGTACGAAAGCCAAAGGTCAAAATGTAGCAAAAGCAAATTACAATACAGAAATGGACTAAATGTAATCGGCGCTGTACGGCTGAAGGCAGTACGGTCGTATATTAAAGGAAAGAATAGAAGATGGCTTACAAGAAATAGGAGAGCAAAACGGCTTCCGAGCGGGACGATCATGCATGGACAATATATTTGTAATACAAGTATTGGAGAAACGCATAGCTAGAAATTTACCTACCCCCCTAGTATTTATAGGCTCTTGATACAGTACCCTTGAAAAAAATATTTCAAGTTTAAACAAAGTCGGACTTAATACCAGGTACATCAATGCAATATGGAACTTGTGTAAAGATGCACAGAGCATAATGAAAATAAGGAATTAAAACAAGGATACAGTCTTTCCCCTACATTATTTCAAATTTATTTTCAGGAAGCTTTAAGTAATTGGAGGAAAAAAAAAAACAGAAAGAATGGGAATTAAGATGGTATATCACTATTTCATAAGTCTTTATTTCGCAGACGATCAAGTAATTATAGCTTGTGATGAAGAGAATATAGACCACACATTTAGAAAACTAAGACAAGAATACCAACATTAGGGACTAACTACAAAGATGACAAAGACTGAATATATGGAAGTGTGGTGTAAAGACGAAAATGACCACCAGGTCTTGTAAATTAGTGAAATAAGAAGAACAAACCTGTACAAATATCTAGGAAATATACTTAGTGAGGAAGGTACATCGCAAATAGACATACAAAATAAAATACCACAGGGGAAAAGAGCAACCCGGGCCTTAAATTCCTTACTGCGGTCGAAAGGATTAAGACTGGAAGTAAAGATAAAAAGATATACAGCCATCGTGAAGCATTATTTCTGCTACCACAAAACAGAAGGTGAAGAGCCGGCGACATCATGGAGGGACGGGATCGACAAAGCCATTAGAGACAGACCAATAAAACAAGAAGTTCGAAAAAGATAGAGACGAGTGGAGGCCGAAATGCGAGATGCGGCATAGGCCGCAGGACCCTTGCTATAATAAAAAAATCGACTTACCGCTAGCGGCCGCGACGTGCAAAGGCGTGTACTGGTTTCGGTCCTGCGCGTTAATATCAGCTCCCCGTTGCAAGAGTATTTCTATCGTATCGGCATGGCCCTTGTAAGCGGCCCAATGCATTGGCCTGCGACAATATTCACAGATAGGATGTGAATATTACAATACAAGAGCAATTCAACCTACATACCTGCAATCTTTCTTGTCACAAGCATTTACGATGCAACCTCTCGATATCAGCAGCTCCACAATTTCATTGTGACCGTTCAAGACGGCATGATGCAGAGCTGTACGCCCAGACCTATCTGTTACGTTGGGATTTTGAATCCTATCCAGTAAATAAGAAACGCACTTGGCAGAGTTACATGCAGCCGCTATGTGTAGCGGAGTCTGCCATAGGCGGTCTCTGGCACAAGTGTCTGCGGCACTATTCAAGAGTATCGTAACAGTTTCCTGCAGAAAAAATATAGCATTACGAACATGACAAGTACAATCTGTAAGCAGACACGTACCTCGGAACCTGAATAGCAGGCTCTGTGCAAGGGAGTGACCCACTTGCAATCCTTCATATTAACTCTAGCACCATGATCGATTAATAACCTAGTGATAATCGGGTCGCCCCTGAAGGCAGCTGCGTGTAAAGCGCTACGTTTCTCGAAATCTGCAATTTATTAACGGGTTATTGTTGGCTAGTGGATATTTAACGTTTGAAATTCACCTTGATAATTAACATCCTCTTTAGATTCAAGCAGCTTCCTAACAGTATCCACTTCTCCGGAAAAGATCGCCTGTATGAGCGGCGGCTACAAAGGCAGAAGAGAAGAAAAATATGAAAATGGATAAAGGATTGGTATATAAATAACCTCAAAAATCAACGGCGGTCGCTATCTAAATACCTGCTCCTCCAACTGTAAGATTACCATTTCGACGGAGAGGAGGTTAACGTTATCATAACATTTGGTCCGATTTTTGTGCGGGGGTTGTAAGAAATCTGCCTTTAGCGCATTGTAAAAGTAAATGTCATAAAAAAACGTGTAAAACAAAAGTCAAAACAACGAGATCCTACCAACCGTGCGAATAAAATGATTTTTAAAATTACGTTTCTCTTTATCGGCCACCGTTGGCAGTTTCTTTAGCTGATTGATTAAAAAGCAATTAGCTGAAACCTAATTAAACGCATATATAAATGTTAATAAGCATAATTTAAATTCGATTTCAACAATTTTCGAAACTCGCAATATTGGTTGCCTACTCTTGATAGATTGATTAAATTCAACGGTAAAATAACAGATGGCGATGTATTTATATTCTCCAACGCTAGACCACTAAATGGCGATACGGATATCGGATGAATCTCGATTTGACAGATGCTGACTTTTTGCGATATTGATGGAGTTATATTTATGAAAGTCTACTTTTTTTATAATGTTGCATATCAATCTTCAGAGTTTATTATTTGAAATATTGTACAACAGTATCTTTATTTATGGATGCTATTATTCATAATATCTCTACGATTGACACTGCAAGGATTTATCTCGGACATGCGGAATCTCCACGCCGTTCACCCGGAGAAATTCTTGGACCGCGCGCGACGCGATACGAGAATAATAAGCATGAAAAAAGAACACCGCAGGCCAGTACGTCCGCGAGCTTCATTCTTTTCTCGTTTTCGAACCGACTCCGTTGGTGGGGAATTCACCCGGGCCTTACCGGAGGAAAGCCGGTCTCGAGCAAGCGACATCGGCCACATCGGGCGATTCAGTTGCTCTTGGTCTGCCGTGTCGGGCGGTGTAAAGACGGCAGAGATAGGCTGACGCGCCAGCATTCGTCGGGAATTTGAAAAGGCAAAAAAAGGAGTGACGGAGATAATAGAGAGCCGCGAAAAGATCGAAGGTTGTGCAGTCTAATACGATCGATTAGTTTTCGATTGTCTTTTTTTATCTTTCATTTCTTCTCCGATCGTATATCGAAAATATCGTTTATTAATTTTTCAGGGTAAGTTTTGGAGTTTTTTCTTTTTTTATAATTTTTGACGAATAATATCTACGAGTGGCTAAAAGTATTTTACGTGTGCATACCGAATTTAATGTTTCCAATCGTTTCAAAGAAAATGAAGGGCGCGATCTTAATTCCAAGAAATTTAAAAAATAGCACCGCATTGCGGTTGTCCGAAACGCTTCTTTTCTATATAATTACGGTATACGATCGAAACATACTACCAACAAGGAATCGAGATAGAAAACTGGGGTCGTAACAGTAAACTTGGCGAATAAAGTATTTCAGTACGCTGGATAATTCGTATTAGAACCAAAAAATGCTCTAGTTTAATGTAGCTTTTGACCTTACAGCAAACATTCATATCGCGTTTCTATGAATAGCACAAAATCATGAATGGAATCGATAGGATCCAATTTTGCTTTGGGAATTTTTCTGTTCCGCGATCAATTCTGAATAGATTATAAATACAAGAGTCGATGTGCCTACACTACCGTCCATATTAGTTCGGGCACGCAAATAAATATTAAAAAAGGAAAAACGAGAAAATATTCACTCATTTTTCCAAAACTTGAAATTCTTATTGCATTTTATTAATACCGATTAAAATTAAAGGAAGCTTTCATAATCCGAGGCGTTCGCTCCACTAGTTTCTGAACGACTCTACTTGGCGTATTAGCCCAGTGTTCTTCTAAAATGTTCCACAGACGGCTTACGGAGATAGGGCATTCTTCTCGGATCCTCCTTTCCAATTCATCCCATAACAGCTCGATGGGGTTTAGATCGGGGCTTTGCGGCGGCCATGTCATTATTTTTAAAGTGCCATTATCTTGTTTTTCATTTAAGAAATTTTTACATATAACTGCTGAGTGTTTGGGGTCGATGTACTGCATGAATACAAAATTTTCGCCGATTAGACGTTGCCCCGATGGTATTGCATTTTCCTGCAGTATTGCTAGATAACTCTCTTTTCGCAAAATACCTTCGATTCGCATCAAGTCTCTTATACCGGCGTAGGAAAAACAATCCCAAACAAGTACAGAACTTCTTCACTTCAAGACACTTTCGGGTGGCCTGCTCCCACCTCAAAGAGTATTGTAAATTTATCACCTGCAATATTGTCCCGAAAATAATCGTATTTGTGGCGATGAGGATTATTCTGAAAATAACTATATTGGCGCGAGCCAATCGAATTATCTCCCTTAGCTTTCCCATGCTATTATTTCAAGAATAAGTCTTTTGTGTCAGTGTATGTGAAAAAATCTCACATAAATTAGCAATGAACACGTCGCTAATTGTCTAAAGAACAAAGTAGAGGCGACGTCGTCTATAACTCTTTAAAATATTTTCGTCGATAGTTTTTTTCTCTGCCCACTTTGAATAGTTTGAATAATACCTTTACTATACCGAAACATTATTAGATGCTCGTAAACTACGTCCAAGGTCAATAGTAAGGACGAAAGGCACCGTGCCGTGTAGTCATATATACATTTGTTTGTACGTTTGCGAACGTGCAACTATAACATACAAAATTAGAGTATACATTCAGCGAAATTTCTATAGTTCCATATGAACTTTTGAACAGAATATTTGGTTTTCTTAATATCTCTGGCAAACCGTAGGAAATGCTCGACTATAAAGAAACACAAATGTAATGGAAGATCAGTATGTATATCATATGTATAACATTTTAGAAAACGTGATTGAACCATATGCTGATGAATTTTTTCCAGTAACCTGGAGTTTAATGCACGACAATGATCTCAAACATACGGCGAGGACCGTAAAACGGTGGCTAGAGGAGAAACAGATTCGTATTAGCATGGCCTGCACAAGGCAGTGTCGACTTGAAAGGGTTTCCAACAATATATTAAATATAAGAGCAAAATAGAATTTAAAAAAGTATTTTGTTATTAACTGCACAATACGCCGGTAACGTAGAGGTTGTGGGTTCAAATCCCTCCGAGACTTATATTTTTTCAGTAATTTAATTACGTTGGTTAATGGTAAGGAAATTGTTATGTGTTGAAATGATTCTTGTATTTTCTAAAGCTACGGTAGCCACATGTCCGATAAGACCGTTTGGTTTGGCCTACTTTAACATATCCAAACGATGGATTGTTGTTTACAGGTTAAGAAATGTCAAATTTGACGAATACAACAGTCGGGGAACGCGGTCACCTCTTAAACTGACTACTGTATTCCAGACGTAATCTTCGTATAATGCGTCTGCTCTTTCTGTCGAGATTAGACGCAGAGATATTATTTGGGTTCGCATGTTTTCTATAGCAACAATGTTTTACAGTGTTATAGAGTTTTCTTTTATTGAGATATTAGTTCCTCTAAGCAGTGCGTCAAGTTTAAACAAGACATCGCCTTAGTTTACGTCCGATCTTCAGATGTGGAAATATTTTGAAGGTTCTATTTCTCGAGAAAAATGTTCGTCTTTCGACTTGACCACCCTTCGTTTCGTTCGTCCTGCTTTGTTTCATCGTACTCCTCTATCGCTGTTTAGAGGAGTAAAAGAATAATATTTAGACGACCTTGGACGTCGTCGCCGACGTAGGTTTTTTTTTCGCTTTCGAACGCTAAGCAGATCTCGGCGGTTCGCTTTTAGGCGTCTTTCCACCGACCGAGCGGACTATTTATTTAGGCGTACGTCCGACGTGCCGGTCGATTGTTCTTTTTTCTACCGTTCTCTACCTTTCATCGATTATTCCACGCTCGGGCACATGTTCTATGTTCCCGTTCCGTTAATGTTTAGATGTAAGTACGGTACTTGATTAAGTTGCACGTACCTACGTATGCGTTGTATCTATTGAGAGATCGAGTATCCAGCGTGTGCGAACATAGGGTGTTTGAAAAAATTACGTTATATTATACGTACATACACTATATATATTTTTCTTTGAATAATGGCTTTGCGTTAAAGATCGTATCCGGCGATGAATCAAACTAGAAGCCATAACCGAAAGAGCTCAATTTGTTAGACGACGTCCATTTGAACGGTTTGGTGAAGCTAGTGTACTAAAAAACGGTTATGGTATGGTCCTGTATATCAGTCCACTGTATTTTAAACAAGGCACCATGAATCAGCACCAATATAATGAAGGTCCTTACACATTCATGCCGCATGGCCAAATCCATCGGAAGTTTTTTGGAAACGCACGCTCTGCCAATGTTACCTTGGCCGGCAAATTCCCCCGACCTCAATGCAATTGAGAACGCGTGTATTCGCGAATGAAACACTACAAAAGAGCAAGTAGTAAGAATTATTGAGGATGTGTGGTAAAATGACGTTACGATTAGACATACCATTAACGCTTGGATAGACGGTATGCCAAAAAGAATAAGAGCAATTATAAAAGCCAAAGGGGGCATTACGAAATATTAGCTAGTCTATAAACAGTTCTGAACAAACTTATGCTTGTATAATACGTTTCTCATTATATATTTTAATGAAATCGCTATTTCAGCAAGTGGCACTAATAAATTCGCCAGGGACTGCATATGCTGCAACTGTATATCCTACCTACCATCTAAAAGTTTGGAAACAGTAACGAATTTTACAAAAAAGTCACAGATATAGTAAAATTTACGTAAAGCGTTTGTTTGCTTTTTTTTACAAATAAAATTAGCATTTAAACAATCTTTTACATTCCCCGTTTCTCTGATGAAAAACCAATGTTTTTGCTGTGGCGTTTTAATATCGATATAATTATCGCATTAGCAAACGGAATAAAAAAAAAGGAGATGGAAGCGCGGAGGGCACGTGTGGAAGTTTTTCGTATCTAATAGCGGTTTAGATCTGCGCCCGATTTCAAATATTTACCTTTACAACAAATACGTAAAATACTCTAAACTAACACCGCGTACATTATACGTATACATATATGTACGTATACAATTGATGAAAAATTTTCCCCTCCTGCCTCCGTCTTTTTTTTTTCTCCATTTTAAATATTTACAGAACGCGAAGCGTTAATTGTACATTACATAATCTGCTCGGTCAGCCGGCTGGCCGAGTTATCATTTCGCGAACGCGAAAAAAAGGTGAGAAGAATGCTGCCGGCGTACGCTTCCAATTAAAATTCGAAGAAGTACACTGTTAGTTCTCCGATTTTTTCCGCGTTTTAAGGCGTTTTAAGGATTCCTCTATGGTTTAATTTAGATTATAGACCTTACCTACATATATCGTTTAAATATTTACTTTTTCACGTTGAAATAACGTATATCTACATATATCTAATTGCGTTCGATATCGGCCGGATTTTAGATTTTTACAAAAGGATAGATACTTTTAGCCACACGTATAAAGTTAACAGCACTCGGAATCCGTAATTTAAAACGAATTGTTCCATACATCCTTTCAAAAAAACGCAACTATCTGCTCCAACGTTCGAATATAAACGAATATACATACATACGAAAATAGTTGGTAAATTTGAAAAATTGACGCTAACCTATTTTTCTTCTTTTTTTTTTGAAAATATTTCAGCCGAACAGCATGCCAGCAGCTACTGCATTCGTCTGAGCTCCGCCCAAAATCGCAAGAGATCAACCACGAAACTTTTCCCACACTTTTCCTTCTTCCGTAACATGAATCCAACTGCTCGCGATTGCGGCGATTTCGTGAAAAACAGCGGCAACATTTGCGAATCATCGGACAGTCGGATTTCTTTCGCGAAACCGAGGGATCATTTTACACTTAACGTAAGTGCCGAATCGTCCCCGTAACCGGAGACCGTATCGTTATCGTATAAAACTCGGCGTCTCGCTTTTAATTTTTGGCGCAAGGTCCCCGCCGTTATTCGTCTCTAACGCTCCCATTTAGTATAACCCATGCCATGCCCCATCTCGTACTGGATGAAGTAGAACGTTGTTGGATTCGCACTTTATGTGTTACGGGTTAACGCATCGACTCGCTAATTTACGTTTGACGATTCAAGGATAACGCGAGTCTTTCTCGTTTAGAGATGCAAGACGTTACCATACGATTTCATTCTCCGCATGGGATGTTGGAAAATTTACGTCTGCGTATCCGTAGTTCCGTTAGATCTTTAACCTTGACATCAAAAGATTCGTAACGCTGTACGATAAAGCGATAGGTGTAAAGATCCACGGCAGGCGTAATACGCATAATTAGATAGTCTTACGGAATATTAGTTTCCATCGAAAATTTGCAGTGCAATCATATAAGAAACACAAGTAATATTTCACCAACTTCATTTCCACAATTTCGTTTATGCTAATTCGACATACTATATACACTACTGTACAAAAGAAAGATTCATATAGGTACGAGGCAGGTGCCATAAATTCTCGACCTGATGTGGAATGAGAAAATCAATGTAATCTCCCCTAACTTCTATACAATTATTACAACGATTAATTAATAATTAATAATTGAAATTTTCGGTTTATTTGGTCGACCCGACCGTTCAGCATCTTCCAGAGATTCTTGCCCCAAACGGAAACATTTCGCCCACTTTTTTTACAGTAGAATACGAAGAAGATGAATGACCGTAGACGCCGTCTAAATGTTGTTTTATGTGATTAGGCGTATGCCCTTCTTTTGTTAAAAATTTGATGACCTGGCTGGTTGTTTACTAAGAACTACTGCTCTTCGAAGCGTCATATTTATAGCGTAGAGCTCGCGTACGTGTATGCATGCCGGGACGAAATTTTAACACGTTTGCACCTGTATAAACCTGTCAGGTCGAGAATTTATGGCGCCTACCTCGTACAAGCGTCCAATAATATCCTCTGTTTTTTTGTTCTTTCCCTGCGGCGGTGTATAGCTGTTGCGGCCGGATCTGTGCGAGTCGCGATCACCTACCTCGAAGTGAAATTCGCGCAATACACATCGGTCGCGGCGAATCACAAGTTCCTTTCGCGCGCGGCGCACGTCACGAAGACCCTCTCGTCGCCGCCCTTCCTCCCGATGAAAGATGAGTCCGAACGTGCAACGGAAACGTAACCTGATCTTAGTCGGCACGGCCGCCGCCATCGTTGTATTGGTGGTCTTTATCATCGTGTTGTGGGTGCTGCAGAGCAGCGGTGCCTTCGATCCCTCGGAGGAAAGCCCCACCACCGCCGCCGACAATTCGACGATGCCGTCAACGTCGTCGCCGCCATCACACGAGATGTCCGTAGAGAGCACGGAGAGCGAGGATGAAAAGCTAGAGAGGTGGAGGATGGTGATGAACGAGACGCGTAACGGTAAGTGATCTTGGCGTATTCTAGAATCCACTTGCCTTAATCTTAATTTTTCGGATGTTTCGTTTCTATCGCGGCGATTCCGATATGCCATCATAGTTTTTCGTTAATCGCATCTCGAAATACATATGCTTACATGTGTTTTCACAATACATCTCATCATTCGACTAGGAAACTAATCGTATTGGATTCCCCATACTGATGAAGATTGCGTAATGCCTGTTATTGCTTCGCTGTTGATTATGCTTTAATGCGAATTTTACGCGCACATAACAGTTAACAGTCGATTTTTACGTTCTTATATTTCGTGTATGGGAATCGTAATTTCCCACAAAAAATTATCATATCAATGACGATAAGACTTATTGTCCAACACTAGAACAGCTACAGATAAATTGCAATGGAAAAGGTGTCTTCGTAATAAATAATTTGTGTTGCGTTACATAGTCGATAGCGGTGAGGCAAGAGTAATGAAAAAAATCGATGACGACAGATGATCGAAGTATGCGGAAATCGATAAAAAAAAGCAGTATGATCGTCGACGATATTCTAACAACTGTACATCCCAACGAGCCATAATCGACACATTTTTCAGGATATGAATGTGATCCATTTTAAACGACAAATACTTGAGAAAATGAAACTGAATCTTCTTGATGATCGGTTGAAGATAGACGTAATGCGGCAGCCACACAATTAGATGAACAATAATCTCATCGAATATAAATCCAATAGGGATGTGACAGATCTCGCACATTTTGTTTTTTTCTACCTAAAAGAATTATTTCCATCGGTACCACATATACCGGTTTAGAGCGCTTGCAAAGTAAAGAGTGATGTTGTAGTATACGTACTTAAAAAACTCAGGGTTGGCTTAGGTCGAGGTAGTGATAGATAAAGGAAGAGAAAAGAGGAACATCTTTGTCAAACGATAAAGAAGAAAAAAGCGACGGAACAAGGTTATCGATAACGTTCTCAAATTAAGTCGTTGCTGCTTTAACTGACAAGAACGCTGTCGATAGAGGTCAAAGCGATCGTTTTTTTTCTTTGTTTTCGTGTTTATCGTTCACTCGACACTATACCATTCACTTTCTTCTTATTGGCTTTAATAAATTCCATGTACTACAAGCGAAGTTGGACCTTTGACAAATGCTCGTATAGACGAGTGAAATTCGTGGTTTTTCGAAGTAATATTTTAAACGCGTCGATGTTCGACGCGAAAATGGGTCAATGCGTTATATTCGCTTTGTTTTCGTCTCTTCGCCGTTTTCCTCGTTCGCTTATTATCCTTACTATGATTAACGGGAGTCGGACAATAAACACCCGATCTCTTGCGAAACACGATCCGTATACCGCGAAACGACGCCAGATGTTCCCAAACGTGTACGTACGTCTATTATGGCGCAAATCCATCCGAGAGTGTGTTGTTTTGATTTTTGTAGATCGGCCGATGACCCAAAACTGTCAAAATAGGTACAATACGCGAACGCGCCCACACAACCGCTGCGACATCATTAAGGATGTCGAACGTGTAATAGCGTAATTGAAATCCACCAGTGATTAGAGAACCGTATCGGCGGCGTTAGGGCAGAACGTGCGACGGGAATATAGAAGCGAAGATTCGTCTGCCAACAATGCAACGGATTGCTTCCAAGATATTTACGTACAGTCCCTGTTCAATTTATTTTGTTAAAATATATTGTTAAAATATATGACGTATTGTACAAGCATAATTTTACGAACAACTGTTAGACATAGACATCGTCGCAACTATATAACTAACATTATTTTGCAATGCCTCCGAATACTCGTGTGATTTTAGAACATTCCACACGTTCTCAATTGCATTGAGGTCGGGAGAACTTCCCGGCCAAGGTAACACTGGCAGAGCGTGCGTTTCCAAAAAACTTTTGATGGATTTGACCATGTGGCACGGTACGCATCGTGCATAAATATGCAAGAGCCTTCATTCCGATCTAAATCATTGATATATGGCATCAAAACATCTTCAAATACACGCTTATATTGGTGTTGATTCGTGGTGCCTTGGCAAAAGTACAGTGGTCCAGGACCTTCGACTGATATACAGGACCCTATACCATAACTGACAGAAGATGTGAATTTTATACTTGTATTTGTAAATTATCTCGTTGGAAACACACAAAAGCTTAAATTTATAAGGTGGCCCTAATGAAATGGACAGGGACTGTACACATCGGTTACAGTTTTTCTCTTTGCCGTACTGCGGGGAATAATATAACGAGAAAGAGAAAAACACGCAGATGTACATATATACATACATATATACATACATATATCATTATATCAAACAAAATTATCGCCAATCCGCACAAGACAGCCTTTTTAATTAATCAATATGTAAGAAGCATACGTATGTATGTATGTATATATAAACTTACATTGCGCGATTCTTGCGGATAATTAAACTTCAAGGTTCGTTTAACTGGAGATAAGCAGTCCGATTTATTGTTTTTCTAGACTTGAGATGTCACCCGGACATGGAGATATAGAAGAAAAACATGAGCGCCGAGCAATGGTATTACTAATAAATCTTGTTTACGAAAAAAAAAAATAATCATAAAACGTAGACATTTAGAAATCTAAATATCGCGTACGTTAACAGTTGAATGTGTTGACTTTATTTTGTTTTTCATCTCTTCTTCTTTTTTCTTCAAGTAAATGACGATTCTTCCGTACGGGAAGAAACAAAGAAGGTTTAACGTGCCATCAAATTGTATATTTACTTAATTCTCTATCTCCGACGTTAATAGGCCAATAATTTTTTTATCGTCAAGAGCGTAACCACAAAAGAGACGCGTCTTCTTCTTCCGTTAGCGGAAGAACTTTATCCTTCGAAGGAAACTTATTACTCCTATCATATTGCGGTAATAACAACGTAGGCTTTAACCCTTCCAAGTCGAGTGGTATACGTATATTTCAAACAGACGACAAGTTGGGTAGATTCGAAACAAATCGAATAAAGCTCGTAAACTGAAACGAAAGCCAGTCTACTGTAAACTTTGGATTATCCTACCCTTGGGAATGTGTGAGTGCTTGTTTGATGTACGTGAAATGGCAAGATACCAAAAGACGTATACATACGTTGAACAATTGCCATACAAATACCATATCAACAGCAAGAAAGAAAAAACAATAAGATGAAAGTTTAGGTATAGAATCACCTAAAGTTTCATATCCCGAAATGACGCTATTTTATATATATGATATTATATGTCGGGTCTTTACCATTTAGATCGTAAATCAACAAATTGGTGAAGAAAATTCTGCAGTAGGCTTATGGCGATAATTACCGACAATGCTTGGATAATCCCTAATGAAGTAAATCGGAAGAAAATTCCATTTGAACATTTTTAGTTCAATTCGCTGAAGAACTGAGTCTGATATGAAAGAAAATTCTGATACGTCGTTCTGCAAAAGGGTACGTATTTATATCTAAAAAGCGTAAGTCTGGGAAAGGTATCCCTACGGTTACCATTTAAAGGTAGGCAGCCCGAGAATACGCCGTAGAAAGTATAGCGATGAAAGAAAATAAACCAGAACGAAAGTATTGTTTCGTTCGATATTATTCTTAAATTTTAAGATGGTTGTTGATATTTCGAAAATAAAAATTGCTATAAGTTCTATATGGTGTGTGTGTATATATACCACTAAAAAAGACGATGGTACATATACATACATCGTTAGTCGCGTATTCTTTAATAGCAACAGGACTACTCTGTCTGGATGCTCATTTCGAGTGCTTATACCTCTCTACGAACGTCGACATCATACAGCTATTACCTAACGTACTTAAACATGCATTGAATCCGTTTATTTTCACGCACCATATTCCAGTCTGGTATATACTCCGAGCGCTTTGCTTATTTTAACGGGTGCGTGGCATTAAAAGTAGGGCGGCAAAGTTATGGTTGATCCGTACGTATACTGTTTTATGTCACGTTTACGGTTTTGATGCGCTGGCGTGGCTTGGTTGGCGTTGATGTGGTGAAGTATCCGTACGTTAGAGCAACATCGGAAAATCGTGCGTAATGAAAGAAGTTAATGTTCGACTCGAATTCGAATCGTCGCCGTATTGACAAAAGTACGATGGATCATCGTTCTAATAGCTTTGTGCGTTAGCGGGAGCATCGGCAACAATATAGCCTATACGAAGATAATTTTACGACTTGACTGTCGCCTATGGACGTGACGACGAGATTCGGCGGTGACGGACGTGTACGTCGGGCGCGTGTTGCAATTACATTTTTAGAGCGCGCTTCTCTTCGGGAGATTTTACAATATCTCTGCCGTGGATAGATTTACGCGCATGCTGTAGCCCGGTTTACGAGGAAAGTTTCGGAGGTATAGAATCATGGGACGTTGTCGAATTTCTAACTGACAAGCGTTAGTGAATAATATATATATATATATATATATATATATATATATCGATAAGACCTTTTTACCGCCCATTAGATGTCGTATTAGATTAAATTTGCTTCGTAGCTTTTCACGAATTTTCGCCAGTCCTCTCTGTTAGTTGCAATTCTCTGTGCTTCATCCCAAGTTCTTACTTTCCCATCTGAAATATAGAAAGCTCTTGTTGTCCTCCCTATTTCCCTGATCATTTCTTTCATAAATATTATAAATAGTAGAGGGCCAAATCCACCTTCTTGTCTAACACCTTCCTTTGTATAGAATACCTCTGATTTCATGTTTTTGCTGTTTCTTCATACACACTTTTAACAACTGTTATTAATTTTCAATTTGCTCCACTCTTGTGTAAACATTCCTTTACTTTATTTCTGGGTATCCCTCCCCCTCCCCCTCTCCCTACCAAAGTCAAGTTTGTCTTTTATAGTTATGTATCTTAGTTGTGCCACATATGGTCTTAGCTGTATCTATAAGCGTTGTTTTAAACAGTATCCGTAGTTCTTCTGTACTCATCTCTTTGTATTTAGCGAGAAAAATCACGCAAAACCTCGCCTAGGTTCGAATCTGGGAGGTCCGGTCTCAAGTAGTCGTAATAAATGGGAGCTTTATACTCGATGAAGACCTAGTACATACTTTTTTGGACGACACACGCTCTAGTACATTGGTAATACATCGGATATTTAACTAACGACGATCGAGATTATACCCAAAGTGCGACAGGGATAAATTAGGCCATTTAAGAAGTGAATACTGGAATCGTAGCGACGAAGATGTATCAATGAAAGGCGGACGCTGTTCGTGAACCGTGTATGGACGAAAAAAGATGCCGATTATAAAAAGCGTACAAAAACTTGATTCACAAGTCTATCTCTCCGCGGAACGGATAGCAACATATACGTGTACACGGGCTCTTTGATGCGTTGATTAACAAGTTCATCGTCGGAAGAACGAACCCTCACATGACAAGTAGAATCGCGGAATCGAATTATCTTGTATCGTTCGCGGACGATGCGCTTAATTTTCGCGCGTATACGCATTTTAAATTAGCGAGTCTAGATATAGAACGCGTCCGTGAACTAATTTTTATTGCTGCCATTGAAATTAGCCCCGTTGTCTGTACAGCCTATGTCGTCCTGTACGCGAGATCATACATCTGTATATATGTATAATAGCGGTCAAAAGTTAAACAACTCTACGAAATATGTACAGCTTGCTATGAATAACAAAATAACGAAGGCGTATACGAGGCTTTTGATAATTTTTGATAATTTATAGTCAAAGAAAGAAAAAAAGAACATTTCGATATTAGATATTTTAATTACTATTACAACGTTGTAAAGAACGAGGCATTCACTCTATCAAATTGTGCAGAATCTGCATATCAATTTGTTGCACCGCATCCGTGTTTTACAGTTTTCTGGCAATATCTTGGATTTAATCTTTCTCCTGTGGGACGCCGGACATAACAAATTCCATCGGTGCTACAAAAATTAAACTTCGATTCGTTTCTAAATACTACGGTTTTCCAGTGTTGCACAGTCATGGTCTGCGTGCTCCTTCGCAAAACGTATTCTCGCTGTGCTTTGCTTATCTGATGACAAAGGTTTTCGCACTGGTCTTCGACTATAAAGTACGCCTTCTGCTAAACGTCTTCGTATGGTACGTATGCTCAGATTGCTATCTAGCGAAGATTTTATTTCTTGAGCTGTTATCTGGGACTATATTTCACATTGATTAATTTACCTTCTCTGTAACTTGTTCTTCGCGGTCGTTCAGAGCGAAATTTAATGGTCACAGTGCCCGTAGTTTTATACCTTTGTATCATTCTCGACACTATGGACTTGTTTGCATCAAAATTTTTGCTTATAATCGCTTGCTATACGCCTTTTTAATATTGCTCGATAATTTTCATCTTGATATCCATTGAGTACGTTTTTCGCGGCATGATTCGTAGAAATATTTACAAACTCGTCAAGCTCGTCTTTAAGCTTATAGCATACTAGGAGATGAGTCAGTATGCAAGCATAAAATATACAGATAGGGAGTTCCCATATCAGCTTGCTTAACTTTTGCCAGGTATATTTTCGACTTCATATGACAACAATGTTTGAATGATAATTCTCAATTTTATTTTGATATCTTTGCTAATTTTGTAGAGTTGCTTAATTTTTGTCCACTACTGTACATACGAAAGGGGCCCCCTTATGACACGATGAGATAATCGAAATCTTAGGGCACGAAGGCGAACACGATGACCGCAATGATGATGATGTTATCTATGTATGTATACGTATGTACATACGAACAAACAGACGAGAACCCATTATTGCCACTATTACGATTACGATTATTATTGTTATTGGAGATATTTAGGCTGTGCCATGCATGGCTAATACGACGAGGTCGTTCCTGTCATAAATTATATTGTAGTGGTCGTTTTTGTCGCGCGCACGCCGCACACCGAGCCTTTTTAATTGCCCTCGACGACTCCATCTCATTCGTACTCTATCTGCTAATGGTAGATTAGTAATAATTTATTATGCCGTTAACCTCGACGTTGCGAATTAACAGTTCGTTACTATTGTGTCATTAGAAGAAGCCAAAATAACCCAGCTGACGCACTCGACGATTTCCCTTTGGTGAAACTAAAACAGACCTCTCCCCGATACCATCGTTCGCCGAAACGATGAAGTGATCAATCCGTGTACGTACATACGCGTTATATACATAGAACGTTATGCAGCCGATGGTCGAAAATGAAGTAGGAAGTGAAGAGAACTGGCCAGCGACCTTGTCCGACGCTGTGTGCGTGGTGTTTTATTTTTTCGATCTTGGCACAGTTGTCTAATTCGAATGCGTGCGTGTGCGTTTGTACATGTCAGTTTGATCTTCTGTATCATAATGCGTGCGATGTTAATAGCGTGCGGTTCGTTAATCGTCTAGGTTAAGGCTGCGGGGCGACGGCTTAAATTAGACTGATGATAAAATTAACTCTGAGAGAATTAACGGATATCGGTAACTTTAAACGGGGACAAACGTACATATATTACGTATTAAAAAAGTACAAATGTAGATAACGTTCTTTATGTGCTGTAAAATGTATCCGAAAGTAATTGCTAAACTTAAGTTTGTACAGCGTCGGACAGAAAAGAAAAACGAAAAAACAAATTTGAAATCGTCTAAAGGGCGGCAAAAATTGATAAATCCACAATTCGAATCTTAAAGAGAAATAAGGAGAGGAAATGGTTAGAAACGGCTAGCTGGATAGATCTTAACGTCGTCAGTATAAGCCAAAGACGGACAGAAACCGCTGACTAACAGATTATAAATAAATAATAAAAATGTATACATATGTAATTAAGACGGAACAAGTATTGATGATCGATCCAGTTGGAAGATGGTATAGCGGGAAACGTTCCTCCGAGTGGAAATCTTATCAAACAGAAAGTACCTAACATCGTAAGAGGTTCAAACGGGAAATTATATCTCATTCCCAAGAAATAATAGCCATTGTTTCTTTACAGAGATAGTAACCATTGCTTCTCGTATAAGCGGGGAAGGATCTGCAGATATATTCTTTATACACGGAGGAATTGACTGAATTAATGAATGCATCTATCTCGGATGTATTGGTGTATAAAAACATGTTTCCAAACTTTAATTTGTATGATTCGAAAAGAAGACCAAATGTTGAATGTAGTGCAGCGTGATGTTTAAAAGAAATTGCTTAACTCCGTACAAGATGAAAATTTACAAAGTAAGAAAGACATTCGACAAATTAAAAGAAGAAGAAGTGTTAAGACTCTCATTAAGCAGCTCATCTTAGACAGCAAGGATGAATGTTGAAAGCGTTTCACATCAAATCACTTATTTCATTTCCTTGTTTTTGTTGGGATTGTCATTTAAAGTGGCAGCTTGAAAGGAACATATGTTTGTCGCATCTATATACATACTTCGGCAAACTCTGCCGTCTATCTTCATCGATGACTCTACATGTTCACCTCCTCTCATCATTTGTTGTTCTTCGAGAGGTAAATTTCTACGAAAGTCGATTCACCAGAGTGTAGTGTTTCTGCTTCTTGTAAAAATTTTGTCCAACGTTTTCATTGTAAACATCAAAATGACAAGCTACATGCCCAATATAACCGTGTTATTTATTGTTTAAATACGAAATATCTATATTTTGATGTGGAACTTCGTATTACCGCATGCGATTTAGACCTGTGATAGCTACGCAGCGTTATAGCGAAGGTATTCGGGCGCGTTGCGACAATTTCGCCTCCGGCAAGGTTGCATTTTCTCCCCGTTCGCTTCGATCCGATGCATATGCATTCGAATCGCGCCATCGACCGACAACACGGCACGCAATGCAGCCGCGATTTCTACCGCATGCATTCCCGAGGATGGCGGGGTTTGAGCCCCGACTGATGGAATGCTGTTTACGGTTAGAAGATTGAGATTCGCGCACGTACATGCATAAAAGTTCCACAAGAGCTGACACAAGACTAGTTTCGCGACGTTTTCTCGCAAATAACCCAATATCTAACCGTAGAGAGAACGAATAAAGAAAAGTCCTACCTGGACCCTCGACAAACGATTCCTATACTTTACGTACGGTGCTTGAACCCACCGCCTGCCTCCTACTCGTCTCTACCGGCTTGCCTTACGGACGTACGTACGTATACGTTGCATTACGGACGCGCGTATTTATAATTATCGGGGCTTGGAAAATGCCCAAGTGGGACATAGCGAATCGTGGAGAGAACCTGGGACGCCTTGAAGTAGGTCGTTTACCCGTCGTCGTTCGTCTTAACATGTGTATACGCGTACGGTTAAAATTTTTCCGATCTTTAATCGTCCTATAACGAGAACTATCCGAATGTATTGCTTAACATTTCACGCTTTCTTCGCCTAATCAACGGAAAGAAGAAACAAACGGATACTCCCACGTCTCCAACGAGAACTAGTGACGATAATTAGAAATACGTTCGTAATTTATGCGTAATATATTACGAAACGATCGGCTCGATCGTATTTGCATTTAAAGTGGATGGATGCATATAAGTAGGTACATACATACATATGTATGCATTAAAAAGATCGCTAATTATATTCGTGGAGGTAGAATATGAATGGACGAGTTTCGTTCGCTGTTATGCGATTAAGCTCCATTGAAATTTAATGTGTTATACCCGATAGGTACGCACGCTTAAGTCGATCCATAAAAAAAGACACAAATCGCTCCGATTAGACAAATATAATCCGGTCTGTAATAGACAGATAGACGGAATACCGTTACACATACATATACATATGTACACTACCGTCCATAGAAGTTTGACCAAGGGAGAAACTTTTACGATACTTTAATTTTATTGCATATTATGAAGAAAAGATGTAATTAAGCCCTTTATGGCCCGTTTAATTTATTAAATAAGCTGTATCGATGGGATCGAGCAGGTAGACATTTTATTGTATACAGTTGTTTGTTCGAAATGCCTCGTGGTAAATCAATAGGTGTTGCTAAACGATCCATGATAATAATCTTACACAAAGAAGATTATGCCAGCAGAGAAATCGGTGAGAAATTAAATCTAGCCGCGTTGACAGCCGATATCAAGAAACAGGCGACTTAGAGAACCGTGACAGTCTAAATGTCGCACGAATAACCATCCCAGCAGACGATCGCCTACTACAACTATCAAGTAAGTGAAATGTTAGACAAACAGTACCAGAAATAGCGAACGAATTCAATCGCGGACGTCAGCGTCCGATTTCAGTTACCATCGTCGAACGCCGGCTGGCCGAAAGAAATTTACACGGTCGCGTGGCAGCTCGTAAACCATTGCTACGCCACGGTAATCGACTAAAAAGGCTGCGTTCAGACGTGAACATCGGGATTGTACAATAGAATAGTGGAAACATGTTTTATGGACTGACGAAGTATTTGGTTATGGTAGCAGAGCTCTTCCAGAAGGGTATTTGTCAGATGTTGCGCTAATGAAAGGATGTTTCCCGAATGCATTACCCACAATAAAACATGGTGGTGATTCAGTTACAGTTTGGGGTTGCCTACTCGGGAACAAGAACGTTACATCGAATCGAAGGAATATATTGGATATTGGAAACTCATGCCATCTTTTCTAGGCTGCGACTAATCGACGGCAATCTTACTTTAATGCAAGTCAGTATATGCAACGCTATCTGAATGAACAAAATCAAACGGATATTTTACAAGTTATGGCCTGGTCAGCACAGAGTCCATGTCTCAAACCTATTGAATTACTGTGGGATGAACTTGATGGAACAGTTCGAAGCGTTGGTTCTCCTTCTAAGGAACTGCTTCAGCCACATGGAAACCTCAAAAAATTAATCGAATATTGTTAACAATGAACAGGAAGAAAATGGTCCAACCTTTACGGACGGTAGTGTATGTACAACATTTATACATATGTATATAGAGAGAATCGAATACGCTAACGTCTGAATAGTAACCTACATTATTCGATTCGTATCGATCATCAATGAAAAACGTTTCCGAGGCCCAGTCAATACACGCGGTCGAAAAGAGAAGAAATCGGCTTTGAACGAACCCACGGCTCACTTATAATGACACCCACCTTCCTTAATTGCAACACAGCACGTCGAGGCGTACGAAAAAAAAAGCGTCGCCTAGCGAAAGGTGTGCGTTGTGTTGTGGTGTTTGTGTTCTCGCCGTCTGACTTTTCCCTTTAACGCCTCCGAACATTGGAAATAACAAAATTGACGTAGAATCGTTCTTACGATTCGTACTGTACGTACGGTATACGTACGAATACAGAAGCGCCTGGCTCGTTTGGAATAAAAATCACTCCTATAAATAGAAGACAACGAAGAAAAGTACCGACCAATCTACTGTCTCTCTAACAAGGTTAATTGTAATTCTTTTTTTGTCCCTCCCTCGCCGTAAAACAACGGCGGGCGAAAATAAAATCATTTAAATGTACCAAAAAAAAAAAATAATGATAAATCGATAATATTCGTTCGACATGTCTATTTGTTAGTCAGGTGATCGTAAAAGGCGTAGACGGACTGTCTGGCGGCGTTCGTGGAATCTTAGAAAGTACACGCTCATATTTAGCATGTACGTACATAAGTCTCGTTGCTGCCTTATTTATAACTAATTGACCGAGTTGGAGAACCGACTATGGCAGCGCAGACGAGTCGAATATAAAAGAGGTCACCGAATACTATTATCCAGGCGATCCTTACGAAACCAATTTTAAAATTCGAGACAATTGTTCGCTCTGCGGATCCTCGATTTTATTGTAACGTCGCGTTTTTCGATTACACCGCCCAATAAAATAAATTTTTCGTCGTGTTGCCTGTAAAGTACGAACTGATTTGGGGCATTTTTGATGTGGCATTTCTTAATAGCAGCTCTAGTTTTCTATAGATACGTTACGATGAAATTTATTACTCTATACGTAATAAATAGTAACATCAAAATAATTCACTAAATATTTAGGGAATCTAAATTGTCGCTCGAATGTAACATGAGCATCAAGATTCATTATCCTCACAGCTCCTTAGACCGTTTTCCAGAAAACTTAGGTGATGTTAGTGAGGAATAGGGGGAAAGATTTCAGAAAGACATCAGCATTATGGAGGAACGGTACCAAGAAAGATGGGATACCTATACCTACCCATTTTTAGTGTTTCAGTTAACAGTTATCAGTGCAGAACAAAACATTATAGGGCAGAAAGAGTGAATTTCGAAAACTAGATCTGATATAACAATTCTGACGGCATCTTTAGATTAGGCACGCCCAAAATTACTTAATTACACTTAAAAAGTACGAGGGACCAACATGCGTTGGCCAATGTTATCTTATTACTCCTAATGGCTAATGCCCAGTTCGGTGTACGGAGTAAGTAATGTTGTATTGGGTATTTATCGAAGGCGATGATGTTACAACGACGGCATTGACTTTCTCAAAAGCAAAAGGAGGAAATACCATCGCTGGAGAACCGGCAACCTCGTTCAATGTCAGTCGCGGACGCGAAACGCTTAAGGTGCAGAATCAAATCGTATTCCGTGAACGTTGTACGAACCCCGATTACCGATTTGCGCGACATTTTCGCGAGCACTTTGTCCGTGATCGCGATTGTTCTCTTGTCTTTCTCCTGTACGCTTCAGGTTTCCGTCAAACTGCGACATCTACTCTTTACTCTTGGTAATTAAGCGGCAACGAGCCAATCTCCGCGGTAAGGCGTTACCTTACGATGTTTGCGCTTGCAAAACAAAGGAACGAAAGACAAAACAAAACGATAAAGGAAACAATAACGCCGTCGCTCCCATTAGGAGCTTGCGGCACATACATCTTTTATTCGTTTGTTCGCAAAACGTATTCAGAATATCGTGTCTGTCATCATCGGATCGTTTCGCTTTTTTTTTCCTTTTCGATCCGTTCGTCGTCTTAAATACGTAAAAAAATATGCGTCGTTCTCGCCAATTGAGAGCGTGCGTCGCCGATCCTATTACGATCGATTTAATTGCGACGATTTAACTGACGACCATCCATCAGGACGACGTTGATTTGATACGTCGTGATTCATCCTCTCGTGTACGATTTATTCATCGCCATATTGCACGAATAAAAATGAACTCAACACGTACGAGTACAAATCGATAAAGACCGATCGTAAATACACTACGGTGCATAGAAGTTTGGCCAACGGAGAAACTTTTAGAATAATTTAATTTCATTACATTCAACGGATGAAAATCTTAATAAACATCTATCTTAAATACATCTGCAACTCAAATAATGAAAGTATTACGAAGAAAAGAAATAGTAAAGCACTTTATGGCGTGGAACAATCATCCTCATCTACAGCAATATTTAGTTAATTATTTTGATTTTGATATTTAGCGTGGTGCACATCAGAAAGAAATACTGTAAATGAATTCGTACTTTACAGGCACCACGATAACAAAATGTATTTTGCTGGGCGGCGTAATTGATGAAGAACGAAACTGTATTGATGGCGTGAATGAATTGATTGTGCGTGAAATTATCGCGAATGCGTTATCCAACTTGCAATTGCTCTTATTGCGAATACTCTTGTCTAAAGTTCGTCACGTTAAACTAACTACCGGGACCGGAAAAATATCCACGTGTCTGATTTACGAATGAACCGAATTGATTCGAATCGGGGTCTGTTCGATGAGAGTAAGCAATGTGTATACGATATGTCCTCTATTCTCCGAAGAACAAGCGAAGACGAAGAAGAGTGAACAGATGCTGTTCTTACCGCTGCCTCCTCCGATGTCGTCGCTGGAGACCGGCCGAAGCGAACGGTGGTCGTTTTTCGTTTTTCGCCATTGTTTTATGGGTTCGTTGCTACCTGTCCTGTCGTTGCTGCCGCAATAGCAGCAGCAGCAGCAACGCGTCGGAGACTTTCCGTTACGCGCATTTCATCATGGGCATTGCGATCCTCCCCGTCTTTCTTCTCCTTCTCTCTTTGTCGCTTCGTTGTATTGTCTGTCGGGATGTTTATCGAAGCCGGCAGGCGTTCTCGTCTCGAATCGACACGTCCGTCGATCGTTAATAGTTGCGTAACGCCCCGCTGAAATTCTTGCAGCGATGCGACGACGATCGTAAACTGGACTCCGATTGCGTACAACCGGCGGTAGCGTTTTTTTATCGCAAATACATGTGCGATTTAAAGATGAGTTCTGTTATTGATTAAATTTGAGATTTATTTATGTCTCTAACGAATGTTCAGAGAAAGGTCTTTCGTTTAGTCATTAGAATTACGAGAATTTGTAGATTTTGACAAATCTATACATATAAATGAAAGTAGTGTTAGGAACTTTACAATATATATATATATATATATATATATATTCACAGGTATAGCAGTAAACTCCACTCACACAAATAAATTAATTATGCGGAACGCAGCGTTTACTGCTATACCTGTGAATTGTACATCCACACAGTCCTTGCAATCGTCATTTTATATATATAGTATAGATAAGTGTCAATATGAGTCTTACTTAAATTAAATAAACCATCGAAAGTGTTTGAATAGAGACGAATTAGTTATCATTAACACTAGTTTCAAAAACAGAAAAACTACACTGCGACCCAAATCATGAGCGATTCACAGTCCTGTCTCGTATAACACAGTATATCCTTCCATTACATTAATACACCATAAATCACAAGATACCAAATAAGCGTTTAACATTAGATACATTGTGCATTCTTGTTCGTCCATGTTGGTGGTATCTATCATGAAAAACTATAAACAACCCATTGATTCTTCAAAATAGGAGGAAAATTCAACGTACTCGATTCCGGATTTTTCTGAGTACCCGACATCCAATATGAATAAAGAAGACGCGTCCAAAATTAAAAAGAACGTACGGTATACCTAATATGTAGAACTACTCTTCGAAACGTAATTGCCATAACTACTCTGTGTATACTGCCGTTGCTAGTTAGACGAAAATTAAACCACTAGCGCATTAAACACGTCTATAGCCGTCGAATAAAATCGTAAGCGTAAATAAATATACTAACGTTGCTCGTAGCGTAGATATTGGGTGCGATTTTGCAACCGTTTTAAAAATAGTCGAGTAACTGTACATACTTGAAAAAGATTTCGCTTCGTGTAGAACCGGAGTTTTCCAACACGTACATATGAAGCAATCATTTTTTTTCGAAAGAGATTGTAAATTCTCTAGAGAGAGTCCAGCAAGTACTGTAGTATATAATGGCAAAAATGGTATTAAATATTATTTTGTCCATTTTTTGTCACACGCAGGAAGGTGTCTGTTCCGAATAAGGATTCTTCATGCTCAATTCAAATTTACAAGTAGTTCTTGGTGTATGGATCTCAGTTTTTACGCGACGTTCGGGAAAATTTCGTAAAACCTCAGATAATCGAATTTATATCAATATTTTTGGAAAAGAAACCGCACCGGTGAAAAAATTGTGATCAAACGGGAAAATACATGAAATAAATAACATAAAGGTAAACACATGTTAAGACAACATAACTACAAATTGTTTCCTTCCCGATTGCCTGCGATACCATTGATTGATACCGGTTTGAATCCTCCATACGTATAGCAAAAAAGTCGGGGCTATTTACACTTGCACGAGGCATGTTTTTTTTTTTGGATTAGTAATAGAACACAAGACTTGATGTGCAAAGGTAAATAAGAACAAGCACAACCACAACGTCGTCACAACTTATAATCAGCAACAGGCCTCGCAAAAAACTAAACCCGACGGAAAAAAACTGATTTCATGTCTGAAATCGAGATAATCGATTTATAGCTCAAGGCACCATCTTATCATATATTGAGAGATTCTTTTTCTTGCATCTTATTTTTACGAATTTCTTCCAAAGTGGTTTCGCCTCTAGCATGGTTTACACCTCCAGTTACCGCGCTACTTTGGTTTCCCTGTTTTCTCCTGAAAAAGCCTCCTACCACAGAGGCGAAACGTCGACACCCCACCTTTCTTTTTTTGCTTTTTCTTCCCTTTCTTTCTTTCTTTCCCTCTTTTTCTCTCTGTCTCCCTTCTCTTACTGTTTTACTCCTATTTCATGTCTATATATCTCATCAAGGCACAGTCCTAATCGGGAAGTAGTTCGCTTATTATCTGTTCTTAATTGAATTATGCTTGGGGAAATAATTTCGATCGATGTATTATTGTCCCGTGAGAATTCCTTTACGTTGCGGTTGTTTCATCGTCGTTTTTATTTAGACATGATCCGATCGCATCTACGTACACGTACGTACATGCAACAATGTTGACACGAAGTCTTGTCCTTCGCGTATGCACGTTGAATCGCTAATCTACTACACTCTACGGTCGACGTAAATGCACCGGGACATCGAGACCGATAAATAATTCATGTCGAGATTGTATAATGGTCGCGGTTGAAACACAAGAACAGGTAGAAAAAGTAACGTCCGTTTCGTTCTGTACGCGTCGTGGAAGATATCGTCGCGACATCGTAACATAAACCGCCGAAGGGAGAGATCATCGGTCACCGTTAGGTTTATTTACCATCGTATACCTACATACGTACGTACATAATAACCGCGATTCGTATGATCGAAGGAATGTCGTCATTGTCGTCGTAATGAAGCGATTAACGATCGAGCGTATGCATACCGAATCGTTTAATTATCGACCACCGATTAACCATTCGCTATACTTCTAACAAACTTAGACGTAGCGGCTGCACGCATCTAACGCCGTATCTGAGACGTGTCGGATTTAATTTCTCACATCCGCGCCTTCGGTTTCGTAATATCGAAGGCGACAATTCTTTCCTCGAACCTCGACCGCGCACGTTGATACACCGTAACGACCGCCGCCGCTTGCCTGACCGGCAGATACTCGCGGCCCCGAATTTCAATTGCTAATTGTACGGACGCCATTGTATGCTAATCGCGGACGAAATCGACCCAACGCGCTAGCATTATGGGGAAAACGCGCTGCCTACTGGGCCCGGCGAGGCGAAAAATCAGCGCAAAATTTGCAATTCCCGTAATCGAATTGTAGGCAGACGACGTACGTAGATTGTTAGTTTGAGATCTAGGTCGAAAGTAAGTACGTATTTTACGTACGTACATACAGTTGCGGCCGTATAATTAGCAACGCTACGCTTTTCGGAAATAAAATAACATTTTTTTTGAATACTGTTCAGTATTGCACCGCCAGCCTTAACAAGCAAAACTATCACTTGAATCTATACACATCTGATAACTCGAAGATAAGGGAAATCCCGTTTTGAGCATATTTTTACGCAGACATAAAATTAACTTGAGATACGTATTACCACATTGGCACACAATGTAGACAGACGAGAACGTCAAAACATTAGTTCTAGCTGAAGGTAAATAAAATGGTACAGATCTTTGCAGTGACATAAATACTAAATTGTGTTTCACTATTACTTACGAACTTTTCCTAAATTTATTCTTTGAGTTGTGAGTATCGTTTTTGTAAAAAGTACTTGTGCCTTGATGGTATATCCGTCTTTTACCAATCATTCTTCTGTCCGTTCTTGTCCTTTTTTTGTTTCTTCGCCGGTATTTCCTAGCGCGATGATCCTTCAGCCGATTGAATTCTGCGACGAGTAAAACTATAGCGATCGACTAATTTAGTCGAGATTAAGATAAATCCGTTCAAACATGAAATACGATCGAATTTTTTATTCCTGTCTATAGAGGATAGGTATGCCTATCTTAAATAAAACGACAGAAGTTTTAAGAAAATTTCCTGGGCGAGCGTATTCCGATCGACGTCGAGTTACGATGGTCCGCATGGTCATTACGCTACGCCAAAAATAGCCGGTCCGAAATATGTAGTTGGCGCAGGCGGATCGTCTAGTAACCGAACATAAAAGCTGAGCTGGCCGGCGCTCTCGACTGAGAAATATTAAACATCATTTACAACGTTATTTATTATCCGCGCCAGCTCATACGTTCTAGCGTCCTACCGTCCTTCCCCCCTTTTTTTTATCAACAATCAAAATCTTTATTTTGTAATGCGGCGCGTGGACATTACGCGATCGAAATTCGCGTTGCTTAACGTTTCCGAAAATTAAAATCGCGAAAACCTCCAAATCGACGTCGGTCGAGAATGATTTTAGCGTATTACTTTATCGCAATCGATACAATGTTGCGGCTACCGCTTTTAAAGCTCATATTTTTCCATAGCTGGTCCGAAACTAGAAAATTTAAATTTAATCTCACCTAAACAAAGAGGAATTTCATTTTTAATATGACTTACGACACTACAATAATCCTTATTACTTACACTACGTGCTAGAAGAATCGAAATTTTCGATATAAATTACTACGTTCTATCAACGCTATATACGTACATACATTCAACGAAATTTCTATTGTTCCATATGAACTTTGGTACAAAATATTTGGATTTTCTTAATATCCTCGGCAACTTATGCATCGTAGTTAATGCTGAACTATAAAGAAACACAAATGCGAAAGAAAATAACATTAAAATAATTCAATAATACAATATTCTCTGTTTAGAATGTAATAATTTTTTTCAATGTTATTTTCTCTTGCGTTTGTATTTCTTTATAGTTCAGGATTAACTTCGATGCACAATTTGCCGTGGATATTAAGAAAATCCAAATATTCTGTTCAAAAGTTGGCTGGATCTACCTAAAATACATGTGTAAAACCGACGCGTTAGATCCATACAATACCTAAGGTATTGGATGAAAGGTAAATAGAACAACGCGCTACATTTATGTACGTGTATGCCTAAGAGTATATATATATATATATATATATATATATATATACCTAGTGTAAATTAATTACTCCACATTATTTACGCTCAAGTAAATATTATACTTATTTATGAATCGATTTCGTACGATTGGGTAAAGACGCATCAGGTGATCACGTTAGAAATAAAGAGCTTCCTCATCACTAAGCAAATTTGCGTGTCAATTCACGATTTTCCGGCCGCACTTATTGCTAACGTCGACAAGGAGAATTTTTTTTCGTCTATACCTGCGCTTTTTTTAGAGCCATGTAAACATAATTCGAACACACCTGTCCGTATAGTTTCACCGACATCCACATTAGGCTATATTGCGCCGGCGAAAAGATCGTTATAGCGTTTTAATAACCTTTACGGGTAGAGTCATTCATTTTCGCATACTCGCGCGCGCACGCACACACACACGTACTACACTTACGTTCGGAGGTGAATAATCAATCTTTATATGGACCGTTTCCTGTACCCCGCTCTTTTTTCCTTCTTTCTTTTTCCTTCGTATACGTATCGGTAATCCGAACGTGTGTGGGTCAACCAATTACCGCTGAGTTATTAATTTTTTCCACGTCGCTTTCGATATTCGCCGATATAATTGACAGCTCGTTATGGTATATAACCTTTTCGCGTGTTCGGCGGCAACGGACCTTGCCGTTATTGTTTAAAGATCAGGAAACGTCAAAACTTAGATAAATAACGTCGACGTCCCTCACACCCCTCAGTCCCGGTCGATGCATTCGTCCGTGTAATACGCGCATATTGCAAAAGATAAGCGCCTAATTTGCGTGCAGACCTTCGACCTACCTACGTGAGATTTTTCTCGATGTACGTACGAGCTCGAGTTGCATTTTACCTGACGATAGGCATCGTTGAATGCATGTTTATAAAGAATTAAATAGTAAGCCTGGCTTGTTAAAGCTAATGCACTAAGAACGGTGGAACACCCTTCGTCAATTATGGTATGGCCCCGTATATCAGTCGAAGGTCTTGGACCACTGTATTTTAGCCACGGCACCATGAATCAACACCAATATAAGCGTGTATTGGGCGATGTCTTGATGCCGTATATCAATAATATAGATCCGAATGAAGGCCCTTACATATTGATGCACGATAAGGAGAACATGCGGAGTGTTCTAAAATCACGCGTGTATTCGCGAATGAAGCACTAAAAAAGAGCAATTAGTAAGAAATATTGAGGATGTGTGGCAAAATAAAGCTACAATTAGACATACCGTTAACACTTGCGTAGGCAGTATGCCAGAAAGAATAGGAGCAATTATAAAAGCCAAAGGAAGCATTGCAAAATATTAGTTAGTCGATAAACAGTTCTGAATAAACTTATGCTTGTACAATACGTTTCTCTTTATATATTTGAACAAAATCGCTATTTTAGTAAGTGGCCCTGTAATATATACGGTCGAATTTCGCGATAAGCACTGCCTAACAATATTCGAGGGCAGGAAAGGATGGAATAAACATTTCTCACCAGTTCGCGCAAGAAATGGTTATAGAATATTATATGTCGTCGTATTGAATGTCGAAATCTTCCCTCTTATAACCTGTCACCGCCAAAATGGCTATTGTGTGCATACCCACGCGTATACTCGAAATTTAACACACGTCAAATTATAATGCGCCTACCCACATATACCTTTACGGCATAGCTTTCGTATCTTCGTATTGATTGTATGTGCAAGCAATCTAAGGTATCGGTGTATCCTTTGACATCTGCATAACCTCGCAATCGAAAATGGGAAATTCTGGACGATCCTTCCACTGCAAATTCTCGTTCACTTTACAGGTGGATTCCGGTATCGTAGATTCCGGTATTTATGGTATACAAAAGAGACATTGTCGATACGAAATCTAACGAGCAGGGATTTTCTACTATTCAAGACTGACAACATCCGAGAAAGGTCTCCTGACACTTTAACGCGCTAATCTGCACGTAAAGTAGTTTACAATCGACTCAGCACGCTTCTCGTCTTACATAGTAAAACGAGTAGGTCCTAGATAAAGGGATACATTTCCATCTTATTCCAACTTATTGCTAATACATATGTATATGGATAAACTGTAGTGGCGTCCTCGTGGTGTGATCGTGAACTTGATTTCGAGAATCCATAATACGTTCTACGAATTTCTTGCGGACGTTAGCGTTAGCGTTTTTAATACTACATGCCGGCAGATCGCTTGATATCACAAAACGCTTGCCTAAGTATAATACCCGGTGCGTAGGTACCATAGGGATGCATGTATGCAACATGGATCCGTTGATCGTTGATATGATGCATTGCATATCAACACATACAATATACATATATGTAGGCCGACTTGAGGAAGTGTGTTGTCCATTGTTATCCGAGATTTAGTCATCGGCGGAGGTAGGAAGAGATGGCACGTTATTGGCTTGTTGTTTTCGCGGTACAACAACACAACATACGTGCATACATAAGTAGTCGTACGCAATATTCTAATTAGTTCAATATCTAAACATCACATTCGATTTTCGAACAAGGACGGCACCAATTCTTCATCGCCGTTAATCATCGCGAATCAAGAACACTCGACAAATAACTCATTAAACCGCCGATTACCGACAAGAGATATTACCCGGTTCTTTGCGGAAAAAAGCGACGGATTTATTAAGCAAACGCGTTCGCGTTAAACATTAAGGAACGATCTCATTGCGAAGAACCCGTTCGAGAACTGTTAATAACCGCCGATAAATTGCGATGAGAATGTAAATATTGAAATCCGACTTTAATAGACGTCCTTTGCGTTTACAGATTATTAATTAAACGCGCCAAATTGCCATGCACGGCATGTACACGACAAGGTGGGTTGGTAGTAACGTTTTCGTCTACTTTAAGACACGTATTTCAGTTGAAAGAGAAACGAAGCGATCTGACAACTTAGTTTTCCAACGAAGATTACGATAATTACATTAGAGCGCCGTCGTGTTTACACGCATAAATCATATGGAATAATTAACACCAGATAAGCGGCGAAATACTCCGTTACGTACACCATTTCGCCAAGATAACTTCGGGCGATGATGTTTCATTTATCTCGAAGGAGCCAGAAGTTGTACATTAATCAATTAAACTACGTACTTCGTAAATCCTTTTCGAACGCCAACGAGAGGTCCCGTACGTCGATGGAAAGGATTTCATGCGTTAAAGAAATGTACATATGTTTCATGCTTACATTCCTCTCTAACTTACAATGACTTACATGACGAATACAAACGATTTCTATTCTTTTCGATTATTTATTTAGCTTGAAGAAGTGTTGCCTTCGTCGAAAGAATATTCCACTGTACCTATCTTTACTTCATCTTGTCATGCTTCCTCTGAGCATTCCTTCTGAGCTGCAACTAATCGGCGAGAATTTTGCTTTTATGCATGACGTTGCTCCGAAACACATAGCTAGGATACGCAGACGGTATCCGAATGAGCAAAATCAAATAGATATTTTACAAGTCACGTTCAGATGAAACTTTACCATTATTTAATGTGTCTAGTATTATTGTAGACAAATATTTGTAGAATTAGTATTTCATTAAGTATGTATAAATTTCAGATTTTGTAGAAATCCAGGCAACATCCCGATTTAGTTAACTTCTTAGCATTCATTATCAAATTATTTCTTCTTTCTCATTTAGGATATTATTGCTGTGGTTTCTAACTATGACTATGATATTATCATCATATGTAATTACCTAGAATGTTCATTACTGCAAGGGCACTCAGGTAATCCTTACCGACGAAGACGAACACCTCAACATTTGAGTTGCAGTATACGCAGTTGCTCGAAGAGATACAATATTATAAGTGAATAGAGTTTCAACTTGTCAAGAACAAGTTAACCTGTATTCACTTATTAAGAGTTTCAATTCGTCATTGAGCGAGTTAACTCGTCATTCAGTGAACTGAGTTATGACGTGGCAACCACAGAATCCTATTGAATTACTGTGGAATGAACTTGAGAAGAGTTAGAAGTGTCGGTCACATATTAATATATGTACATTTATTTCTTTAGTATTAATTGCCTTTTCTTTATGTTATTTGGCCAAACTGCTTATTTCTCGCTTGTACCGCGTATTCTAAAGAAAGGATAAAATCCTTCCAAGTGTAAAAAGGACCTTTTGCTACACTTCCAAGTCCGTGTCTTCGGGGTTGTAAGCCAAGGAAGCATTGAAATACGAGACATAATTCCGCAAGAAATCATTCCAAATAAGATCTTCGAATCCTCGATAGGTAATTTCGCCAAGGCAAATCGTCTCGCACGATTTCGATGATGATTATAGATCGCTTCGAGGATCGCAATCGATCTCGTTCTATAATTGTGATCGGCACGAAGTAGTGGTCGGCCGCTCGACCTTGCCTTTTGTATTCCAGCGGAGGACTTCCTCGTTTCGAGGTACCTACGTTCCTGCGAGTCGTAAAAGAAGCAAAAAGAAACCGACGATTTTTACGCGCGTATGCGTACGGTAATTTTGACGAAATGTCAAAAGCGATCGGTCTAACCTTGGCGATATTGTATCGCTAGCGGATGATTGCAATTATCTTTCGAAATGAAGTGGCGATAGCGTAAGAGAAGAAGAAAAAAACAAGAAACGAAAGAAGAACGATTAAAATTGCAAGTCGAATGTCCATTGAATATAATTATTATGATTGTGGCGAGCGCGAGAACGCTGATTGAGATATAATTGAAAAGAATTTAATTACATATAAAAGATTGTTTACGTTGTTCTCCTCGTCTTGTCTCCTTTTTATTTGTTTATTTTTCTTTGTTATTCTTTCCTCGCGTATCAAAGTGCGCTTGATTGATTAACAAGAGGCTTTTTAAATGTACCCAGACATGCACTCCTATATATATGTTTCTTAATCGAGCCGGAGATTAACGCGGCGCGGTTCTACCTTTAATCTTTCAACGTATCGTTTAACGAGGGTACCCTGGCCGGCCGGCCGGCACTCTCGATTAGAAGTGCGTGCGTGCGTGCGTGCGTATAGGGTCCAATTAGACGATGAACATCGTACCGTACGGACCCCTTTTAAATGGAACACGTGCAACGCGTAATGTTGTTTAATCTGTGTCGTACAGCGATCCTCCATTAGATTAATTATCGTCATAATAACGCACGCGATAATAATACGTAATAGGCTCGTCTGCAGCGAATGCCTTTAGACTCACCTCGATGCACTTTGTCATCTTTAAATTTAATTTTGATGGAGTTGCCCTAAGCCCAAGCAGACAAGAAACGTATACGCAAATTCCCTATAAATTCGTCAAGATTAAGATTTGCTTCTTTGCTTATGTTTTCGATCGCGCAAGACGTAATGAAGTTATTTTTTGTGTACATTTTATTACCATTTAAGGATTGTAATTTAATTATGCTACTAAAAACACGTTATACTTGTTTTTTTTTTCTTTCGCATCGTAAATATTAATAACCCATTATCAATTGCGAAATTGTGCCGATTTACTTATTTAAAAATAGATGTCGCTTAATTTATCGTATCCAAAAAAAAAGCAACAATACAGACGACTTAAAAAGAAAAAAGAGACGATCGACGTCGTAAAAACCGGAAAAGGTTCAATTACCTTATATTTTCGGCGGCATTCTTGAAATTGCGCCAAATCGAGTCGCAAAAATAATAATCGAATGTAAAGCGCTCTCAATCCGCTTCGTATTCATAAAACCTCAATTCTTATTAGATTAGCGTATGTACACGTATTAGGTATTTATAGTGAAATCGAGGAAATGACATATCATTGTGTATTATAGTAGGTATTGATAATCTAGATATCATCAGTGATGACGTGATGGATAAACACTTCTCGTGCCTGAGCAATGTCAACTTTTAGAAGGCAAACGGAGAAATGGTCCTTTCTTGAATGGCTGAGTATAACAATGGAACAATGTACTTACTAATATATGTATGCGTGTATGTAATAATGTGAAGGATATACAGGTAAAGGTAGATTGATGTCAGATAAGAGGTATTGTACATTAGATTGATATAGTTGGCATTGTGGACAATTAATGTCCATTTTACAACTTTTTCAGGTTCTAAAAATTCACACAATATTTCCGCTAGCCAGCTTGTGTGAAAAGTACCTGACCATGAAACATTTTTATGTGTGAAATCTATTTTATCTTCAATATAATTTCTTTTAGTTGGATACACTCAGTCCAATGTATTTCTATCTTTCGTATGAAAGGTTATATTTACGCAAAATAACACTTCTTAAATATTAGTTGCGACAATACTGTTTATGGAATGAAAATTAATACAAACAAAACAAAAATAATGGTTATATCAGAAATACAACAAGTTAGAGCTTTCTAGTACTTAGGAATTACAATACACGAGGCAGGAAGACAATAAGAAAAATTTAATAACAGAATATAGAAAGGCAACAAGGTACAATATGACGGACTACAGAACAATATTCAGACCAATTGTCACATTTGGACGTGAAACCTAGCTATTCAATCGCCAAGAAAAAAGTAAGATTCAAGTTCCGGAAATGAAATATTTAACAATAGTGAAAAATGTAACTAGCAGAGACGGGATAAGAAATTAATAAATCAGAAGAGAGCTAGAAACAGAAGCAATAGTTATGTCGAACAAAAGCAATTAACACGATTGGAATATCTACAAAGGATAGACAATTCAAAAAACAAAAGAGAGACCAAAAGGAAGCTGGAATAAAGAAATGGGTAACATTTAAGATAAGAAAGGATAAATGAAATTTGCTTCTTACCTAATCCTTTCTTATCTAAAATGTTGTCTATTTCTATATTCCAGCCGTGACCGGGTACTTATCATGCAAGTACGTAGGTAATCCGTTCTAACGTCTTAATATCAAATTTATTCTGTTATATCTTCTATTTTACTTAGTCGCTATTCCTTTGTTGCAGATACCACTTCTAGTAAGACACCGGTAAAGACGCCCGAACACCAGCATAACAATCCCAACGTTCAATTCGTTACGCCGTATAAGGTCGGTCCCCCGCCCTTGCACAATAACGACCTTCTCTACGTTCAGATGCATAACGAGACCACGGGCGAATCGCGCTACCATAGCGGTCATTTCCGGCATAAGACGGCTCTGATCTGGGATCCGCATCCGGAGTACGAGATCGTCGCCTTCGGGAAGACGTTGCATCTGAATCTGGAACTGAACGACGACGTCCCGAAGAACATACACGTACGTCTAATCGTTTCGCAAAAATAGAAATAATAAAAAAAAACGAAAGAAAAACACGAGGACTTTAAGCCTTATTTTTTTTCGCGTTTGGCAGATCACGCATATCTACGGCAATTACAGCCGCCGAATTGAACACGATCCAAGAACGTCGGGATGCTACTACAAAGGCACCATTAGAGGTGACGCCAATTCGAGCGTTTCCGTCAGTTTATGCCACGGAATGGTAAGTATTAATCTCTCTTTCTTTTTCTCTCGTGTTATTGACTTTTCTTGTTTCTTTCTCGAGAGAAGCTCACTTTTACACTCATCTCTCAGGTGTAAGTCTGTGTAAATTCCGGTCGTTTATTTTTTCGTCCGCTTCGTATACGGTGCGGAGTATTTACGAGTTGCATTTTTCTTCTGCTGAATTTTAATCTACGATATAAAAGTCGCGACTTTAACTCTAGATACATTTTCGTCGCCGTTTCGCCCTTTGAACATTGCGTCCTGATGATAGATACGCGTCCTAGAAAATGGTTCGCGGTTAACTACTTCGTCGTGTACATACACTTCCGTCCATAGAAGTTTAACCAAGAGAGAAAGTTTTACCATACTTTAATTCAATAAGCTTTATTGTATTCAACCATAGATATCTATCTTAAATACACTCAAATATGCAACTGAAATCCTCTCTCTCTCTCTTAGGCTGTCGCGTTTACTGCGATTACCAACCTCAGAACGGTTCAATTTGAATATTATTGGGTCCAGCGGTACAGTAAGTGAACAACACTGTTTGAAATGCCTCGTGGTTAATCAATAGGTATTGCTAAACGATCCAGTATAATAATTTTATATAAAGAAGGTTTTGCCAGCAAGCAAATCGGTAAGACATTAAATCTAGCTACGTCGACAGTAAAATACACCATTCGCTGATATCAAGAAACAGGCGACCTAGAGGACCGTGACTGTCTAGGTGTCTCACGAATAACCACCCCCCAACATACGATCATCTACTACAACTATCAAGTAAGCGGAATCGTAGAAAAACAGCACCAGAAATAGCGAACAAATTCAGTATGTCAGTATCTGAATGAGCAAAATCAAACAGATATTTCACAAGTTATGACATGGACAGCACAGAGCCTAGATCTCAACCCTATTGAAATACTGTGTGCTGAATTGATGTAACAGTTCGAAGTGTTGGTTCTCCTTCTAAGGAACTGCTTCGGAATATCCTTCCGAAAACCTCAAAAAATTCATCGAAGAGATGCCGCGAGTTGTTCGAATTCCAATCAATGCAGAGGGTGGATTTTTTTTTTACGATGAGAATGTTTATGAATATTATTAACAATGAATAGGAAAAGATAAAACTTTTGCTTACATTTATTTCTTCAGTATTAATTACTTGTTATTTTCCGATTTCTAAAATTTCTCTTACTCGGCCAAACTTCTATGGACGGTAGTGTATATCCGAAGGAAGCGATCGTTCATTACCCCACATCTTTATACGACCTACGCTGCCTAGTCCCACGCACGTTTTACCGACGACCGACCAGTCTTCAGGTGGTGCATACGTGTGCATTCGAATTCCCGTCCCATACACTATAGGCATACGTAGACCATATCTTTTCCAACTCATTATCGTACACGCAAGCTGTTCCAAACCAATCTGAACAATAAGACGTGTCAAAATTTCTTATTAAATTAGAAACGTTTCCTCCATTTAACATTCCTCTTGCTTCTCGAACCCTCGTTACATAAACACCAAGCGCATCTCAAAAATCTCGCTATTGAGTAACGATTACTTGAATCTTGTCTAAGGTGCGCGCATGTACGAAGAGATGGTAAATAAATAGTCTGGCAGGTATGTACAGTCTGATATTTATACTTCACACTGTGAAGATGAGATGGTATCGTCATCGTTATATTACATTACACGAAATTTAGATAACTTTCTCTTCGAGTTCTTGTTACGCGGTTGTTGTTGTTGTTGTTGTTATGTGTACGATACTCAAATGGTAACCACGAATTGTAAATATGTAGGTAGATAACAATAATAAAGCATCGTTTGAAACACAAAAAAGAAGAAGACGACGAAGAAGAAAAGAGAATTTAACGTGACATTCGGAATCCGTGAGAAACTACTCAGACTCGTATTCTATATAGATTCTTTCTCGCGTCCGTTTCGTAATCACCCGGTGTTCTTCAAGCTATCGATTTCACCAAACAATCTTTGTTTAACGCATTCCGTTGTTTTCACGATGTCCAAAGTTACGGCCGATGGTTCCGGCGAGCTTCTATTTACCGTTGTAGGCACGCCGCTGATGTTTGTTATTAATCCTTAACTTTTACGGGAAACAAGAGCGCGTGATTCATAGTAACTCGGTTCGTTTTCTCGCGGTTATCCGCGATGCAATCAAGTCCTCGATCGCGCTTCAAAGCATCCCATCATCACGGCTACGTTATTAATTGCTAATTACTTGGCGCCTTGGCAAAACTCGCGGCGTTCTGCAGTCGTCCTAAACGTTTCTTTTAATAACCGATAAATTCGGCAATGTTTTGACACGCGTACAGCGTTCGTAATAATAGTAAAGGGTATGCGTATACACATCACGCTCCCGGAAAAATAAACAGTTCGTCAGATCGGCGCTGATCTTCGCGCGCTCACTATTATATACTACTACTACATACCTACACTTACGATCGCTAACTCAAAATCGGTATCGCGTAAACGGATGAGTCAAAATACATGGGAGAGAATAGTCCTAGGTGATGTGTCGAAGAATGCCTCTGTCGTGACACACCGTGCGAATCGAAGATATTTTTATAAAGGAAGCTGCACGCGAAGTATTTTGATAATTCGAAAGTGGTTCGCGAAAATAGCGATGTCGTATTATAACTGTCACGCTAGATATAAATACAATAAATGCGTAAAGCTATTGAAAATAAACTTAAACTAAATCAAAAGACGTAAACAGGACAAGATGTATATTGACACCAAAACCAACATTACATGTGGAACCGAGTAGATATGATTCAAATTGCAATACATCGAAGAGAGTGCAGTGCTAGGGTTACGGTAAAAGATAGAAGAAGAACCACGGGCAATTAATTTGGTTTTGCAATAGAGAAAACAAGAATTTAGCGAAGCATTGTACTACCAGGTGTACGCATTGCCGTGTTTTCTGGCTCATTCCGATCGTTTATCGATTAATGCGTGGTTTAAATTAATCATTTCTTGGCGATAGCGTTGTGTATTAATGGTTTTGCCGGGCTTCAAGAGTTCATAATACATCCCGATCTAGTCCCACCAGACACAGAGCATGGTTTTTATTGCCGAAGCTATTTGGCCTTGGTGTAGAAGGACCACGATTTTTCCGCTTCGCGTTTTCAAAATACATCCATTTTTGCAATTCGGTACAAAAATAATTTCCTTTCGTGACGTTGAAGCAGCATTTCACAGGATGATTTTGCGATTTTTATTTGACGTTCATTCAAATCGTGTGGGATCCATTTACCGAGTTTATTGATCAAAAAGTTGAAACACCTTCTTTGGACTGACTCTACAGAATTCAGGTGGGTTTTGTAAGTGGAAAACCAGATCAAAACGCCCATACTTTATAGCTTTCGACACAATTTCCAATATGTACAAGGACGAAGCAAATAGCATCCCTAGATCTCTAACATTCGCCAACTGCATGTTGAAAAGATACCAGTATGGAGACAAATATGGATGTAGAAAGACATTCCTCAAAACATTTTATGGTCAAAAATACTTTTTATAATCATTTACGTATGAAAATGCTCAGTAAATCACTTTTGAATGTTAATGTTCAACATTCGATTTTTTGCCGTGTAACTTTAGACACGGTTTATGTACTTTATCGCGAAACATACCTGCGAAAAATATTTATCCGACCTTGTTTTATCGTTCTGTTTGCCCGATGGTTTCCAGAAATGAGCACTAGATCTATCAAAAGTAACGAGTATTTTTTCGCAAAAGAATTCAC
>JAENHH010000270.1:0-58209 GCA_023509865.1 Trypoxylus dichotomus | reverse complement strand
TTATTCTTGCCTTTTTTCCTGTACACACAATAAAATTGTATTTTGTTTTTAGTTTCGTCTGTTCCTGTAACCTTTTCATGTTTTTTTACTAACCGACCAAATTTCTTTGAACGGTAGTGTACGATCAGATCCCTACGGAATACATTAAATTAAAAATTTACCGTTGAGATATGCTAAACACGATAATGTGTTACCTCCGTTCCTTTTTAAGGTGAGAGCACATTGACGTTCGTACATTAGATGTATCCTGCTTTTAATCAATTACAGTATAATTCTATGGGTAATATCGAATATAAATTATTCAAGTAACGTTCGCTATAGTTTACCGACACCCTGCTAATGATATTTGAATTCGCAGATAAAAATCGTTCACATTATTAACTGTATAATAGATAATTTAGTAGGCAATTTGTACGCAAGCTATACAAGTTATCGAGGATCAAATCACCTATAAAGAGAAAAGGTAACCGCTAACGACCGATATAAATATAAAATGAGATGCTCTTCTAATATACGTACAGATTAGCGGTAATCGCTTGAAAAATTCAAGGGATCATCGAAATCCCATTAGAAACGGAAATAGAGCTCGTGTTAGTGACAAGCTTGCGGCGTTCCGTTTCGGAATACGACAAGAGCTTTCCAAATGGCAGGTACGATGACCAAATTCACTTTCTTTTTCCCTGATTAAAATCGAATAGTCGAAAACATTCTAGGTATGGTCGCGAAGAATAACAGCAAGGCGAGAAAACCGCCAAAAAGGTCCGAGTATCCGTCCAAACCGCATCAGCTGTGCGTTTGCGAATCCCTATGGCCGGCGCTACTGATATGCCGGTGGTTGGGCATGTTTCCGGTGACTACGTGGCACGACCAGTACGGCAGATGCGTCTTCGCGAGGAACAACAAGTGGTACGCGTATTCTGTGACGATGACGCTGTTGAGCTTAGTGCGAGCAGTGGTCGCGACCGATTTCTTCAACATCTTCGAGATCAGCAGGCGGAGATCGCTACATCCGATCATCGCGTCGCTGAACGACATCATTTATTCGTTATACGTCACGGCACTGACCGCCATCAACATCTATAGGTGTCCGATGTTCGTCGAGACGCTGAACCGGAGCGCGATAATGATCAGGGAACGTCTATACTGCCAATCGTCCCGTAGATCGGTCGCGGCCGTCCAATACGGCGTCGTCTTCGTCTTCTTCGCCATCGTACTGACCAAATTCGGCGCCATCTTCTACGTCCATATCTCCGAGTCGTATGAGACCGGTAATTTCGACTACAAAGTGTATTCGAACGCGATCGTTCAGAGCGAGATCTTCACCGTTTACGTCGCGTTCATAGCGATAAGCTCGATGCTGATGGGGATGTACGGTTGTTACGAGCGTTTGGCGATGAGATGCTTGAATTTTGCGCCGATCCATCCGCTGCCGGAGGACGTCGACGAGACGAACAACGTGGCCGAATTCATGGGCGTCATCGACTATAAGCTGTGCGCCGAGCCGCATCCGATGCCGGAACGGATCCGTAAGCTGCCCGCGCCGGAGACGATCGAATATCTGCGCTGTCTGCACGAGGAGATCTGCGTCACGATGTATCGGATGAACGAATGTCTGAATCCGCAATTCCTTATGCACGTCACCGTCGAACTGACCGTCCTCATATTGAACTGGTACGCGGTCATCATGTACATGGCGTACGCCTTCTTGAATCCGGTCGCTAGAACGTTGCACTTCTTGAACATCTGTTTCGTCGTCGTTCATACGCTCGGATTGCTCGTCTTCCTCAAACAAGCTCAACAGCTGCAGACAACGGTAAGTAAGTAACGAAAACCTCCCGGGATTAAATATTTTATCCAAGATCGTGTACCTATCGTTGGCCGCGACTTTCTGATAACGTCTAACACGCGGCAGGTAAATTCTTGGCACTGCTGCGGATTTTGAAATTAGTTTTAAACGAAACTATTTTTTCCGATATTTTAAAATGGCAAATTTTATATTTAAATTGTAGGATGGAATTAAGCGTCAAAAGGACATTTCAGGTGTATGCATAAGTCCTTTCCCGTTTTTTTTTTTTTGCTAAAAAGGAACGCGTAATTTTCAAGGGGAAATTATTCAAAACATTGGCCGTCGGCTTCTACGCATTTCACCCATCTTTCAGGTAATTTACGCGCACACCTGGTATAGGAGAGCGTCCAAAATTCCACCGCGATCTCATTGTAAACGGAAATTTTCACGAGAGATCGTTTTTGTTCAGGCCGGCAGTCTGACCAATCTGTTGCTCGAGTATTCGACGAGGATCAGCGACGCCGACGAACATCAACAGATCAGGATCTTCGTCGAGAAGATGAAAGGGCAGCGACCTCTGACGGCCAGCGGCGTATTCGACATCGACCTGGGCATCGCCGGACCGGTAAGACGCTTCGAAAACGGGACAAGGGAATCGACAGTTCTTTTACATTTGCTCGCTGTTTATTTGTTTTAAGGTTTGCGCAAATATCGTAACTTACGTGTTGGTAGCTCTGCAATTCGATATACCGAAAACGTAAACTAAGGGAAGACGTTCAACGATAGGCGAGTTTTCGGGTAATCCAGGCTAAGCTGACTTATCGTACGTTTGCGCACAGATTATTGTCTAAGCTCCTACACGTTACCGTAAGCGGTCACGTGACTTTTACTATTCCAACGCGTTTTTTCTATGTAATTGGAGGCAGCCTCCGTCTTAGACTAGACGATCAAATAAAAACACCGTTTCAAGAACAAACAATCGTTTCTTTTCTTCTTATCCTTATTCTAACAATTATTTTATGCATAAAAATAGGAATCACTTTGAACAAACAAGTGGAAATTAAGAATAAAATTATGTATTATTAACGTACGCACTTATATAAATAAACTATCGAAAAACGCATTACAGTCTTACATATTAATCGTCGAATAGCGACATCTGACGAGTCACGATGGATGCGAAAGAAATTCCCGTCGCGATATGAAATAAATTACGCATTATGTATGTATGTACAAGTACGATGAACTTAGCTCTAAACGAAACGTCTTTGTATACGTCGGCGCCGTAAACGCTAGCTGAGCAACGCGGTTAGGGCGTCAAAGAACCTCGTCCTATTCTTCGTGTGGACTTGGAAATCTAGACGGATAAGAACGGCTCTACGTTAAAAAAAGAGAAGACCTCAAACACGCATCGACTTACATGATGTATCGAAATAATCGCATACCGAATCGCAGTTGATTCTTTCCGCTGCCTGCTCGAATGCTTTTCCGAAGAAACTGCAACCGCGAAAAGGAGAGTTATCATTAGTATTACGCTTTCTTCGGCTAGAAACCTACAGTGAACCTCAGTGAAAATGATGCAGTGGTATGTAAGTTGTAAAGTGCACGTGCGTCTAAGGACTTTCCCTACTGGGTTGTGCCATTTTCACTGTGACGTTGCATGTGTAACCGCTGTAATGTTATCTGTTAGAATTCGTAATACCTCTTCGAATTGGTCTTGTTTTATTTTTATAATGTACTTCAAAAATAGTAGATACAATATATTTAATTTACTTTTTCTAACATTTTCATCTTCTTACCAAATTATATACCACTGCATCCTTTTCACTGTGAGTCACAGTATCGCCGTCGTTCGTACTTACTTTTTAGGCGAATTCTCGCACAACGGAGGAATGCCCATAACGATGCACATGCTCATCTCGATATTGCTTGGAGAGGAGACTATCAACGGCAAACTGGCGGCCTTTCGATTTCTAGACATCGCCGCGTACGCCCTAAGGATGAACTGCGCCAATAGCGAGAGGATATGCTGATGCGAGAACATGTACCAATCTAAGCAACCCTGAAAAAGGATGACGTAATTAGTTTGTTCGTTGCTTTTATAAACGATGTAATGTAAAAGAAAAAACCAACAAACCTCCTGAACGATGTAGTAGATGAAGGGTCCCGCGGAAATTATATGCTTCATATCTAAAGCGCTTTGCACGGTCCTAAATAGAGTGGTGGCAACCGTTTTCGCCCTTTCTATTCCCTCGGTCAAGATATCCTTCTGTGATCTAGATAAACAATCTAAGGAGACGTGAAAACACTCCTCCTTCTTCCTATCGGCGGTCTACAACGTAAAATTGATACGTTTGATCACAGCACTAATTCTACCGTACACAGCAACAACAACAACGCAAGCAAGCCCACTCACCGACGCTTCCAAAATCGCCAGCAACGCATAAACGATATCCGAGGCGCTGTACTTATTCCTATACCCGAACTGTAAAGTGAAGGACGCATAGACGATATCGTTAAGCGCGTACTTCTCCGCTAGATTCTCCAAGGTATTTTGAAACTCCTGCCTCAATTGCAAGTCCATCGAACCGAAACTTTGCTTACTTTGAACTAACGGCAGGCTACAAACATCAACGATTAAATCAACAACCGCTCTAGCCGAGAATGAATCTCTACTCACCCCATATCCGCTAAGAGCTCCTGTAGCTTTTTATCGCCCCTCAGCGACCATAACTTCATCTTGCAGGCCGTAAACGCCGAATACTTCAAGCTACTTTCAACCGTCCAATGCCTGTACAAACATAGTCTTAGATCCTTTTCGAAAACTATCTTAAGTGATGTAAGGACGTCCGTATCGTTGGTTCTGTTTTGCAATCTTGTGACGTGCGCTTGCAAATTCCCTGTTTCCAAGACGTATTGCGTATTATCGATTTTACCAAACAACATCTGTTCGGTCAACGAAACAATTGCCAGCCACAGCAGGTCTTTATCATCCTTGCTTAATTTCCACGCGAGATCAAACAGAACAATTGCACTCTATATGTAATAACAAGATTAATTACAGGGTTACTTTGAAGAAGAACAACTTACAGCTTTTGAATAATATGTAAATTGCGAATAATCAAATAGCAACTTATTTCGTTTCTCCTCCCATATTTTCCTCTCTCTACTTTTTAAGATTGCCTCTTCGTTTAATCTCCGTCTTTTAGCCGCTTGATCTTCATCATCATCCCCTAACTCACTTTCTTCCTCATCCTCTGACTGAAACAATACAGCAATTAACGACATAGTACTGGCATTAGAGTATATAACTTTACCTCATCTTCTCTAAATATATCGTGAAATTCTGGAATCTGCTGGTCTTCTTCTAGGTTTGCCAATAACCGTATCTGACCATTGCTATAGATGTTGCACAGATCCAATGGCCTATGAGAATCCAACACAAAAAGGATTACATCCTCTTCTGGCTCTAACAGATCAACTAAATCAACCGTACCACCACAATTAATCAAAACGAAACACTTCACATCCTCACAGTTTTCGCTATAAGTCCGCTTCAAATCCTGTATACCGTCCACGACGCCCAATGAATACAACGTATGCCTGTGTTTTAGAAGATTCTGCAGTATTTTACACGAACAGATACCGTCGATATCGTAATTTACTATTAGAAAAATACGCTGCAAATATACATAAAATAATTAGGATGAGACGATACGTCTTTATTCTATATTTACGATTAATAGAACATACCTTTCCAGCTAGAAACTCGTAGAAATCATTTTTGACATCTTCTACGTACATGTTTGCCTCTTATTCCATGTTTTTTGCCGTATTCTGACCTTCGGGCCACCTACCAGCGATCAAAACATAACCAAAAATTGAGATGAGGAAACCGCCAAAAAAAACCGTTCGTAAATTAGAAATATGCAGTACTACCACAGCAATTAAGAGAACTAATTAATATAATACAAATTCAAGGAGGAAAGAGAGTAATGCTTATAAATTAACCAATGTTTAGGAATTACGGAAATTATTTCGATTAAAATAGCAATTTTCATCGACTTACTATATTCTGTGCCGCTTGGATGAAGTACAAAATTTCACTATTTTGGAATTTTGATAAAAAAAATGTTTTTTTGAATCTATTACGTTAATAATGTGATTTATTGATTATAACTTTTCGTCGAAGAATATCCTTTGAAAATATTAGGATGTTATCTTTTATTAACCATCGTCGATCCGGATGATCGGGTATAGGTTACGTTTGATCATCATACCGATTAAAACGTAAATGTTTCATAATTATACACATTGGAAGCTTATAACTTATAACTATTGTCTATTGTATTATTTGAAGAGGTATATTAAAGGAAAGCCTATTATTTGCGAAATATTTTTAATTAAATGTGCTTATAAAGGAAGAGATTGTAATAAATTGTAATATTAAATGTTAGGTAAGTGTCTAAGTCTAATCGATAAACTTTTAAATAAAGAATTAATCTTATTTTGATATGTGAATTTTATATATACATATGTTAAATAAAAATATATGTATATATACACGTTTAATATGAGCATTTGCACATGGCCTGTTGGTCTAGGGGTATGATTCTCGCTTCGGGTGCGAGAGGTCCCGGGTTCAAATCCCGGACAGGCCCTGCTACATTTTTTATTTTGATGTGCACACTTACGAGGTAGGCGCCGTAAATTCTCGATCTGACAACATTCACCATATATTGCGGCTCCTTGTGATTTTTATTTGTTTTCTAATTTAAAAAAAGCTCTTAGGGAACATTCGTATTATTAATTAATCGTTGTAATAAATGTATAGAAGTTAGGGGAGATTACATAAAGTTTCTTATATTGTTCCGAATTTCTTTTCTCTATATCAGGCCTACAATTTATGGTGTCTACCTGATAATTATTTAAACCGAATCGTTTAATGAACACGTAAATAAATAATTTATTGCATCTGATGTATGCTACAAAAATATATATCAAGTACACATCAAAAATCAAAATCTTCCGCTTCTTTTTCTGGCCGTGTACTTCGAGTCAGGCCTCGTCTCCTTGCCCTGCTTTCTTCTACGTTCCTTCTTTTCCAAAATCCAATCGCGACTCTTCTTTAACGGCTTTCCTTTCATTTTCTTCGTTCTTTCTCTTTTCGAGATGTAATCGACACCTAAGAAGAGATAATTTTTATGTAAATGACGGAACAATATCACTTAACTATATCTTACTACTCCCATCACCGCTGCTTCCTAACGCTTTCGGTAAGGGTACGTTGCCTCCGGTCATTAATACGAGGAAAAATTTCTTTGCTTTAGTGGAGTTCGGATAATCGACAACTACGCCCCCGTAGAAGCCAGCCTTCATCGCCTGGTTCGTGATCAATTCCATTTGATCGCCGTTTTCCGGATAGAACTGTAAGACTGCCCGAGCTGTTCTAGTCTAAAAGGAGAAAAAAATATGTTTTCGAACTGCAAAAACACGAGGAGATTGTTACAACTTCTGCAACCAAACCGAAACCAACCGAGAAAGTATTCAACGACAGATCATGGAATCGAAAAAACGGTCATAGTTTCAGAATCGAACGATATATACACGAATTTGGCTTTAGAGGATTGGCATTATAGAAATTGCAAGTTTGACAATCGACATTTGCTGATATTATGGTCTAACGACCCCTGTGTAGTTATCGGTAAGGTCTCCAACCCCCCTTTTTAGTAAGTAAGCGAAGACCATCATATTGTTTGAATTAAAAGGAAAATTCCAAAATCCTTGGTTAGAAGCGAACGTCAGAGAATTAGGGTATCTAACGCGCGATGGGGTAAAACTAGCAAGACGAAATAGTGGTGGTGGCACCGTTTATCATGACCGAGGCAATCTAAACATTACATTCTTTACACCACGGCAGCATTATAATAGGAGGCATAATCTAGAGGTAATAACGCAGGCAATACGAAACGAATATGGTTTGGAAATTGAAATAACTAAGCGAGATGACCTGGTCATTGGAGATCATAAGGTAATTGGAATTTAACATAATCTATGTTTATACTAACGAAGAATCAATATTCTTGTTAGGTGTCAGGGACTGCGGCAAAACTAGCTAGAACCGTAGCTTATCATCACTGTACACTGTTGGTAAATTCTGATAAGAGAATCTTACGAGACTCTTTAAGAAAACCCCAGTACAAGATAGAAACTAATGCAACACGATCAACTACTTCCAACGTACTCAACTTAGCCGACGTCAATGCAAACATAACTATCGAACGGCTAATGGTTTGTATCGGCTTGGAATATTTTGCTACTCCAATACCAGAATGTGCTAAACAACACACAATTGGGGACTTTAATAAACTAAGACCAACGGAAGAGACTTTCCCTGGCTTAATCGAGATTCGTGACTCACTTATTAGTTGGGAATGGATTTACGGCAAGTGTCCCAAGTTTACTGCGTCTAAATTGATTCCTGGGGAAATGCCTGCCAGCGTATCATTTGTAATCGAAAATGGACGTGTATCATTAGCACAAATATGTTTTCTGGACGAAAACGGACAAGAGACCAGTAGTAGCGAACTAGAACACTTTAAAGATAGGAAATTCTGTGAAGAACTATTTGATCAAGTTCATTATTGTATTTGTCAAAAGCTGTACCATATAAAAAACTAAGCATTTGATTAAATAAAACACAAGCTCCTTACCAAACACGCGTATAATGTCATAAAAAACTTGTATAGCCTCTGCACAGGCCTATGATGAGCTTTATCTGCGTTGCAGAGCCATTGCAAGGCAGATATGCTTATAGCACCATCGAAACTACCAGCTCTAAACGGACAACCATGTCCCATATCCGCAAGCATTAAATCTCCTTCGGCTTCTCTTTCCACTGCGATATCTGAAAGGAAAAATTCAAAGTCGAACATTGATCAACTACAACATACATTCACTGAACCTAACATATGCGTTGATATATCTAATCCAACCCAATAATGTCCTTGCTGCTCTAAAACGGTGCCGCTTAATCCGGATCCGCAACCGATATCCAAAAGATAACAGGGTGTATCTTCCGGTAGAACTAACAACTCTATAGCACGTTCGCTCATCTGTTCTTGAATTTCAATAATCCTGGAACTACGGCACTCATAAAATAGAACTGAAGGTATCGGATACTTGATGAGATTACTTACTTTTGAGTATACTTTTTAGCTTCATCTGCGCTATAATACTGTAAGAAAACAGAGATGCGTATTGTGTGTACAAATATAAAAGTAACCTCTAGTGATTTAGAAATCTAATCGAATTTTACTACTTACAATTTCTGGAGGTGCGAGATGTTCTGGCCGTGACATTTTGCTTTATTTATACTTATATCAGATTTAAATTAATAATAATTAGATATAAAGTTCACTAAACTGATTTTTAGGTTATACTACTGTTGCCAATAACATGTCAAATTATAACATAGTATTGTCAATGGCTTGTGACAAATTGCAATACAGCATTGCCAAGGACTTGTAACAAATTATAATATATTATTAATTTTTTCTTTTAAGAAAGATTCCAGCCATATCTAGCATAAGTGAAGAACGACTAAAAATTAAAAACTGAGGACTCCGGTTTACGTTATTCGAAAATATGCGTCCAGAATTTTAAAATAATCGACCTTTTTTGGCGGTTGATCATACAGCATCGATTTCTAGATTTTGAAGCGATGAATAAATTTTCTTTATAGCAACCGTCGTCTAACCGTTATCAGGATTTTGGGTGATTCAGCTTCCACTATCGACATAAGACAAATCAATACACTCTTAACATTATTTTTATAACGGCATTTGTAGGACATGTTATCAAACGTCACTGCATTCAGCTACCAATTTATTAAACAGAGAAGGTTTTGAAATAAAACAACACAAGTTTTGTAGAAAGGAGTTGTATTTATTTCGTTTTTTTTTCTTTTTCATTTATTTGCTGTTGTATCGACACTCATTTTGCGATTGTTTCTCCTTTTCCATTCATTTATTCATTATTTTTTATTTATCGGTTTATCTTTTTCAATAATAGTCTTAATATTTTTCTTTCTTTTTTGTAAATAACACACAATTCAACAACTGAAAACAGAAAGATAATAAAGAGCAAAAACGGTCACAATACCTCCTTATTATATTGAATTTTCGCGTCGAGTAAATAAGGAAGAAAAGATGAGATAACAGAGAGAGAGAGAGAGATAAAGACAGAGAAACGGATTATACTCTGTACACAACAAAAAAAGTTATAGGATTCTTTTTGATCAAACGAAATTTAGTGTCTTAAAAGGTGCCAAAACATGTAGAATTTCTTTTTTTCCCCATTTTTGTATTATGCGATATTGTATGTCGTTCGATTGTTTCTGCTTATGTTTTCTGTTTTATTCATAGGTATGGTGATATAACGCAAAAGACAACAGCTAAAATACATGGAAATTAATTTAAGGCACCTACGTGTATATTCTTACGTTGTTTCCATTCTAAGACAAATACTGATGTTTTTTTTTTTGTAACTTAGATTCTTTTTCTCTTGTTTAACAGGTGTAGTACGCATACAATAAATTTAATTCATTGAAATGCTTGAACAGTTTTAAATGTCTCAAAAGAAATAATAGTAATCTTTGATCATCATAATTTACATTGTTAGGTTTCAAATTTACTTTACGGTGGTGTAAACGTAGAACGTTCTGCTGTGGCACTTTTAGTTTTTCTTTTGTCGCTCCTCTGCCTCATATACGTATATATATATATATATATATATATATATATATATATATATATATATATATAAACGGACATCTGTATAATTGATCGAAAAAGTATATGATGGGTTATAAATTACAAACAAATGACCTTGGGTGAAAAGAAAAAAAAAAGTGCCACAACTAAAAAAAAAAATGGAATGATATAATCTAAAGAGATATTTATACTACAAAAAAAGGATATAAATAAAAACAAAATAACAATACAACGGAGCTATTGCAAGATATGATTTTCTCTTCTTTTCTGAAAAATGTTTGTGGGTCAGTACGTCACCCGTTAATTATCTGCAATAATTCCGAAAACATCTTTTTCAATACAAAATGTCAATCAATTAACTCCCATCAATCTGGGTTGTTCTATAGTTCTTGTTTCAACTGTTTATCGAAGGTATATCCTCGTGTACACATCGTAGTAGTCGGAAAGAAAGAACAACCAAGAAGGAAGGGAGATATAATGGCATACGTCTTTCAATTCCATAAAATTGAAATTAATTTTTATTTTTTAAAAACGAATTTCATAAAGAAAACAAAAAAACAAAAACGAACAAAACGTCATCGAAAATACGACGACGTCTTGCAGAGATGAAGAGACATCGGTGAAAGTAGTCGAATAATTAATAATAAAAAAAATATATATAAAATATAGAAATTAATTTACTTATTTCATCAGTTGCTTATTTTCTCGGTAAAAAAAAAACGGTTATTTAATTTGAAAGGGAGGAAATAACGATGATTCCACGCCAAGAATTAAAAAAAAAAAAAAACAACTTGTAATACCCACACGCAATACGTTCTAACTAAATTGAAAAAAGAAACGCGCCCTCTTTGTATCTCATTCGTATTGCGTGGGGAGTTATTAAAGGCCAGCTTTTAAATAACGTCCCTTTAATTTACATGTATAATGTAGAAAATTGTCACAATCCTTAGAACGTTGCAACTTATACGAAGTTCACGATTCTTTTTTAATTTAGCTATTGGACACTGATTGTAGGTATTACTTTTATATCATGATGATGTAAGTCTTTTCTTAATACATACGACACAAAACAATCTTCAACAGTAGTAGTTCCATTATTTTCGTTTACTAATTTGTATTTTTAGCCAATAGTTGCTCTTTGTTAATTTTAACAATGAAAAGATTAAATGGGAACAGTCTACGTCTTCATCAATCAAATTTGCCTTTATCTTCAATACACTTTTCAAAATGCACGGGGATCTGCTATGGGAAATCTATATACATGTTAATGCGAAATTAAGAGATTTTTGCTTTGCAAATTGGAAATCTCCTCTTTCACAATCTTTTCTGGCGAAAATATCTCAAAGTAAAATGTTGTAAACCAATTGTAAAAGACGTCGATAGAAAAAAAAAAGAAATAAATAAGTTACGTCATCTTGTAAAACTTTATTAATCATATGACTAAAGCAATTCACCTTTGCGAAAAACAATTACTAAGAAAGTTTCGATTAATCTTATGTTTAATATTTACATTTGCAGATAAAATGTTTCAAAACTTATGAAATATAAATACAAAAAAAAAAAATAGAAGTAGATGGTCGACAAGAAGAACTATTGGCTTAAAATACCGGATTGGAATAAAGTATGGAATCGTGGAGAAACCTCGAATGTCCAAACGATGGTAGTATCATCTATAAAAATTGTATTTTCGTTGTCGTCGAAACGTTCTTCGATTTCGAAGAAAAGGATTTTCAGTACGAAATTAATTGTCTCGGTTTCTTAACGATATCTAGTAAAGTTTTAATCCACACACTTCGAAAACGTTCCGATTAACTTAGAGAGAAGTTTTCAAGAGATTTCGACGATTCCATACCACACTCCAATCCTCCGTAAGGAAACGAATACGCGATATAAACGGACGATTAAAAAGAACGGCGGTTTCTTGGACACGGAATCGCGTACAAGGGAGGGGAGCGAGTAAATAAGGATAGGCAGAGAAAGGATAGAGGAACGGGAGCAGTAATATAATAGGTACTGGATTTTTTTTGTTTTTGTTTTGTTTTTACAATATAGTATTATCAATAATAATAATAGTAATAATTAATAAATTTTCTTTTCGCTAAAAACGCCCGCTTTCGTTTTATGTTTGTTTTTTTTATTGTTGTTACATATCTTTACTATCTTTTTTTTATTATTATTATTTAATTTACCATCCTCTTTTATCGTCCTTTATAATATTCCGTCTCGTCGTCGCGCTCGCGATTGTTAAAACGATACGATCGGTAGTGCCGTCGTCGTTACGGCGTCGGACCATGCTGCTGTTGCGGATGCGGCATGATCACCTGTATGGGGGCGCCGCCCGGCGGCGGCTGCTGCAAGTAATGCATGCTCGCCTGCATCATTGCGGCGGGTTGCGTCTGTATGATCGGGCACATCATCTGGAATTGAGGATGACCTTGCGGCGGCGCCGCCGGATACTGTTGCGGTTGCGGCGGCGGTCCTTGGCCGCCCGGCGTGTACGGCGGCGGCTGCGCCGGACTGGGCGCGTTTGACGGGTTCGACTGTATGTACTGGAGCTGCGGCGGCGACTCGTACATGCGCACCGCATGCATCTGCTGGTAGGCGGTCTGCGGATTCAGACCCTGGTAGATCTGGAACTGCGGGATCGGTGCCGGCGCGAGCAACGGCTGTCCGGTGGCGGCCGCCACCTGCATTTGTGTCATATCGGCGCGTATCTGTCCGACCGGTACTGCAATGGGAGCAAGAGAAAAAAAAACAGTATTAAAAAACGTCTGTAGAAATGTCTCCGTCATTTGTACATGGGCCTATACTGTATTTTATAATTCGGAGGAGTGCCAAAGAGTAGGCTAACCGTTGGTCAGTTTTCGGCAAAAATTACACTAGCGGTACGTGATATACTGCTGGCCGCCCTACTGTTACAACAACTGATTGACGTTTAGATAGTGTCCTTTTCTGAATACGTTTGTATTTAATTGTTCTAATTGTCCTAAATTTGTGTGGTAATAACAATTACGTAATTACAATTTATATAAAATCGTGGCTAGTTTTAAGATTGCTGCCAAAAAATAGCTTTGAAAAATTCCATTGTGTAAATGCGTCTTTTCATTTTACTCCTCCGAATTAAAAAATCGAGTATACGTAAATATAAGCAAGTTAGGATTGGTTAAAGGGGACACAACGTAATTACACATATGACAAATTATTTATTTTATATTTTTTGCATAGGAAAACCAATCTTTTACGTCTTATTGTCTACAGGGTTGTGCGATATGCTTTTTAATTTCCAAAACATGAAGATCTATAAGTCTCTTAAAAGTATTAATTGATCAAATTAACTTTTGTGCGAATCTAAGAGCACTTTGTATTTCCAGCTTCTTAAAATGGATTAAGAATTGCCGGTGATACAATTTCCTAGAGAAAGATCTCGGGGCACATTATAAAGAACAGAATGTCTATGGCAACAGCTTCGATATGACAGGAATGCTTTAAGGTCATTCAAATTAGACCGACAGAACAACAATGCCGACGTTCACCCTTTCTCTTTATTCTGCGCAAGATACCGATGCGTGTAAGAGTCGAGCCGATAAAGAAAGTCATCATACTACTACTACTACTACCACCACCGCTACTATTTAGTTATTATATATTTTTACGAGCGCTTACGTTTCCTGAACCGGTTATTCTGCGGCTGCGGCTGATACTGCGGCTGGCTGGTCATCATGTAGCCCATTGACATCATCATAGGCATCTGCGGCTGTCCCGGCGGACCGCTCAGGACGGGCGGCACGTAGGGATTGCTGGGCGTCTGCGGGGTGTGCGGCCGGCTCGCCGTCGGCGTACTAGGAGACCTTTACAAATTAGTCGGAAGACGTTCACGTGTTAGTCGAAGGTTAATTAATAGCTGGTCGGTCAGCGACGGACGCGGAAGCGGTTAGTAGATTAATAATGCATGGACGGAACGAAAGGAGAAGACTTACCGCGGCGTAAACGGTTTAGCGGTCGGATTCAGTACGAACTCCTTGGCGTTCGGATTTAACGTGGATTGCTTCAGCGTATTTGTCACCTTGTCCATCGCGTCCTGCTGCGGCGAGACGGACTGCTGCGGTTGCTGCTGCTGCTGGATGTTCGGCGGCGGCTGCTGCTGCTGCGGCGGCGTCGATTGTTGCGCCGGATGCGATTTCTGCACGATCGATGGTGGCGGCCCCATCTGCTCCGGCGGCATCTGATTCGGCGGCGGTGGCTGTAAGGTCTGTTCGCTGATGTGTGGCGCCAACTTGAACTCCTGCGAGAACTTGTGAAGTTCCTGCGCGAATAATTTTATTTTTACAAGATTTTTTATCGAATTAATTAATCGTTGTAATCAATGTATTGAAATTAGAGGGGATTACATCGAGAAATAAAATTTCTTATATTGCTCCGAATTTCTTTTTTCTATATTAGGCCGAAAATTTATGCCGTCTACCTCGTAGGTACGTGATGATGGATTGGAAGGGTACTATTTTTTAGAGGCAAAATTGTCAACGTGACAAAAATTTAGTAAACGTATCGTCAATTGTTTATAGTTAGTTTTTAGTAATCGAGACTTATTATTACCTTAACATCGTCTCTATGCCTGCCCGGTACACAATTCATCGAGTCCTGCTTCGGTCCGCCTTGCACATCCTGATACATAGAAGGCGCCACCATCATGGGCGGCGGCGCCGAGTTCGGCGACGCCGCGTACATGTTCCTAGGCGGCCGCGATAATCCGCCGCCTTGCGTTTGCTGTTGCATCGACGAAGGCGGCGGTTTCATCTCGCCGTTCATCTGCTGTCCGCCCGCTTTATGACCTCCGTTCGACGTCTGCAACGAAGGCGGCATTCCCTGTCCCACGCCACCTCCACCTCCGCCACCCACGCCTCCCCCTCTCGCCTGTTGCATCTGCGCGCCGTACGCCGGATGCGGGGGCGTGTGCGAGTGCGGCCTGCCGCCGCCGTGATTCGGTATGGTGACGACCGGCGGAGGCATCGTCTGCGGGGGAGGCGGAGGTGGCGGTTGATGCATCGACTGATGCATTACGGGCGGCGGCGCATCTCTGAGCGCGACTGGTGGTTCGCGATGCTGCTGTTGCTGCGGAGGCGGTTGAGAATGTTGGTTTGGTGACGGATGTTGCGGTTGTTGGTTGGGCGACGGATGCTGCGTCGGATACGAGAGTGGCGGCGGGTTTCCCTTCGGCGAAGGCGTCGTCTGCGTGCTGCCGCTCTGAGAAGGCGGCGGCGTACTGCGCATCAATTTACCGGAGGTGGGATTCTTCCGTTTCGCCGGCGGTACGTATTTACCGCTGGATGAGTTGTTCTGCTGCTCCGAAGGTTGTTTCTGCACGTAAATGGTACAAAAAAGAAAAAAATTAGAAAAAAATTACAGGTGCGCTTAATAATAGGTATATCTCGAAAAGTATGATCGAATTCCTTGCTAATCATTGATTGTTGTAGAAACACGGATTTTATGTTTTCGTATTTAAGAATGAGATATCACTTTAACAAGATTATAAATGGAAGAGATATCTAAACCGCGAAACTTTAAGCTAGCAACACCCGTTAGGATATTTCAGCATTGTTTAAATTTATAACATTACTCGAAATTACTAAAACTATAAAATACATTAAAACCACGAACTGTAGGGAGCTTTTGCTATGATAATCCTGACTGAACACCGTATTTTTACTAAATAAAAGTCTACAACCAAAAAGAACACACAGACTCAGCCTACACATAAGACAACTGTATATAAGTTCGCGGGCCGAAAGATTTTCGTTTATCACTTCGGCTACTATAACAACTAACAGGAAGTAATACGTAAAATACTAACCGAATAGATATTTTCTTGGTTTGGTCTATGCACAGCAGCATACAAAGTCTCCTCGTCCCCATTTTCCATTTCTATCCTCTGTTTGTAGGCCGGTTGGCTTTCTATTTCGTTTGCTAACTGTTGTGCTAGTGCCTCCCTCTCCCTAAAAGTTACAAAAGATACTCTCACACATCTCTGATTAATAAAAACACGTCGGTTACTATAAATTGCATCACCCAGGCTTCAAAATATTATTTCTTATGGAGTATAGCACTCTTTGATTATCTTATACAAATGGTTATTATATCTAAAGTCCATATTTTCGTTTTTACATTTCACCTATATTAGATACCGTAAATAACCAAAAGTATAATATACCTAACTTCCCAAAAAGTGTACGCTACAGATTGTTGAAAGACACTGGTTACGAAATCATTGGAAAGAAAGCAATGTTAAGGGATCGTGATGAGATAAGATGGTACCATAAATATTTAAGAACTAACACTATAAAATATCACAACAATACATGCAACATTATCATGGACCACGAATATTGATTACTTTGTATCAAGAGCATGGACTGATAGCACTGTACATACTTTTCGACAAGCTTTCATTAACAATTTGGGAAGCCTAACACCATTAATGGGGTTGAAGGCAGCGTGATCCCCTTGTTTGTGCGAGAAATGAAAATGGATTCGTTAGAAGTGTAGCACGTGTATTTTCGTCCTTCATATTCGTTTTTCATACATCTTATGTAAATAAAGTTATATAAAATTGGAAAACCACCTATTAATTATATTTATGGAAGCCAACAATTGTACTCTTTATCAACTTTGCAGCTTTAGCAAGTTTCAATGAGATTATTGGCATATACCAACACCGGCTTTTGCAACAAAAATGGATAAACACAAGGCAAATAAAATAATTACTTACCGATAATCAGGTGTATCGCTTTTTTGTAACTGTACTGTATATCCTGTTAAAGAATTATCATATGTACTTTGTACACCATATATTTCCTCATTCTTTCTAAACATATCCATCGCATCCCAACCATTTGCTCCCGGTTCGAGCTCCAACGATGTATCGCCACCATTTACACCAACTGGCGGATCCCACGGTTCTAATTCTTTCTCTTCGGTTCTAATGTGCTGACCTAATAAATCCACGATTAAGTACCAAATCTCAAGCGCGACGACTTACGATCGCACTCACCATTCGTCCTTGCTGAAATGGCAGTATCTGTCTTGAATGTGTCCCTCGTCGCAAACTCCAGGTCCACATCCTTAGCATCCATGCTTATAATATCACATGCTTTAAAGATCAACTTATCCACTAACGAATTGGCGAGCAGCGTCGCATTGGTGGAGTCGGGGTTGTCCACGCAAGCCGCCACTTCCAGCACAATGTCCAGTTGGCTGGAGAATGTACGGAAAACACCTGAAAGGGACCGTTCGTATCATAAGAACTCTATACTTTAGCCGCATTGCGAATAAATAACCGATAAACTGCCGGGAAATTACAAACACGAGTTAATATTTGCGATCGAAGAAACTAAACTGAAGCTATATGCATAAAATATTTGATGTTTGTTACATTTTTTCTTTTTGAAAAGAAATGGCGGCAAATATAAAAATCAATTGATTAATTCGAAAGATACCGTATAGAGGGCAGTAAGATTACTTATAGTTTGTCACAATAAATAACAATAATAGAAAAGTTATTTTATAGCCAATTGATATCAAAAAACAAAAAAAAATTACCTTCCCATACTTTCCCTGAAGCTGTCTGTATTCGGACTACATTTCCTATAAGTCTTGTAGCGGCATGCATAAAATGGGGATTATTATATACCCCCTCTGTAGGTATGCCTCTCGTCCTAGGAGATCTGCTTAAAAAAGATCGGAAATAAATTAGCTGACAATTGGATTTATAAGTATCTGATATAAATACTGAGTTTACGAAGAGCGAAATAAAATATTGAATGACGGAGCAAATAATTTGCAATCAAAAAGAGATAACGTACAACAAAAGAAAATTAATATATACATTGTACAAATTTCATCAACAGGTATGATTGTTTCGTTACAAAAAAGTTTGATTGATAAGCACAAAGTTAGCCGTTGTAAGTCATAATACAACAAAGACGTTGTTATTAAGTAGGGAACGGAAACAAATCTAAAAAATTAGAAAATTTCAAAATATAAGCCGTATAAAACTGCTGTAATATAAGGCTAAGGTCATACATAAAATGATATAAAACCGCGTTAAATGTTAATAATATAGCTTATTTAATGAGATAATTTCAAAAAAGCATATTTATATTCCTCATTTTTCGCATGAGAATAAGAATCCGTAAGTACACATATAGTTAAAAAACAAAAAAGCAAACACCTGAAGTTAGCTACACTAATTTTCACTTGTCAATTGTCAGCAAACAAAAAACACGACGAACTCGAACACCGGAAAAATATTTAAGTAAAACAATGATATCGGCAGCGACTAATATGTTAATAACTTTCATTGTCTAAACGATGCATTAATTGCAATTAAAAATAGTCGATTTCACCTTGGTCTCCGCAGTTCTACCTATGTAGATTGTTTTCTTTTATTACAGCTTGATCGTGCGGGTAGCTTTTGTTTTGTTTTGATTCGATTTCTTTCCCATTCAGCGGAAAATAAAAAGTTCACTCACCTATTCGAGGCCCCTCGATTTTTCCTCCTGTTCATGCTGGACTCGTTGGCGCTGCCGTACGCGGAGCCTTCGGCTGATTTTCTCGTCGGCACGGGAATTTTGAAATAGTTTCTGTAGCACGATTCCGACGACAAGAAAACTGATCGATTTTTACGAGGGGTTACGTTTTCAGTTCCCTCGTTTCGAACGTATAACGGCGTAGACCGATAATTTTGCGTATGATGTACGCGATTTTAGTTCGCACACTTTCGTAGAAATCCCTTTCGCACCGAACTTTATTCACGCCGAATAGCTAAAGTTGTATATTCAAAATGGCCAAGTGACGTAATCAATATAATATATAGGTAAATGCACTTGGTATAACGTGAACACTCACGATTTACCGTGGCGCCTTTTCGACGATTCTTCAAGCAAAACTCGTCGGCAAACGGCTTAGTATCGTAGAAAGCGTACGCAAACGATATCTTCGCGAAGACGAACCATGTTAAACTAACGGACGACTCGAAGATACTCGATAGTAGCAGACTGGGACTGCTACTAAAAACCCAGGTAACGACTGTGTGATTCCTAATGATTCCGGTCCGATAGATCGGTTGCCCCTTAACCCTCTACTTTATTCGGTTGACGGTTAATATCTGTCGTGCAGAAACGTTTTTATCGCATAGAACGTTATGTGCTTTTAATGACTGTATAATGTCAATTCCGTGACGAATTGACGTATATACCGTGCGCATGCACCGCGTTGCATTACGGGAACGCTTCCATTCGTATCGATGCGCCATCTACATTATTCGGCGCGCGATTCGAAATCTATTTCCAGGAATATATACTGGAATATTTGTAATTTTACGAATCCGCAGGCTCCAATGATCAATAAAAATGATTCTGCGCCCTTTCCATACGCCCCGTAAAAAGAGTTAAGCACCTGTTGTATTCTTGAGTATCGTTTAATTAACAACACACAAGTTCGGAAATCGTGAATAAAATACAATTTACGTTTGGCTATTTAAGTAAGTTTTCGCAGGCTTCATGTTATGTATTGTAGTTACATATTCCTCTTATTTTTGATAATTAGCTTGTTATATGTAGATATTACATGTAGATGTTATATATAGATTATAACATTAAAATGGAAATTGTTGGGAAGTATGTGTGATTTTAGTTGCATAAACAACAGGATTTAAAATGTTGATATTGGACTGCGAAGTTTGAGTTTCGTATATAATTTCGTAATACAGTCGCTGTCCATTTTATTAGGGCCACCTTATAAATTTAAGCTGTTGTGTGTTTCCAACGCGATAATTTACAAATACAAGTACAAAATTGATGAATAGGGTTTACAATACCCATCTAAATACGTTCCCTAAATATCTTTCTAAGAAATTGAGAAACTGTCGCTTACTGACTCTTGCCCGTTATTATCCCCCTCGTGAATCATTCAGTACCGTATGGGTAGAAACAAGATTGGAAGACACAGTAATCCATAGAATATTATTTGGATCGGTTACTATTGTAGAAAGAATATTCATCTGTTTATGTAACAACGTGTTTTTGTTAGTGTTACACTTTAAACGGATAAATCTCGGTTTATCTTCAGTTGCTTATTTCAGAATACGTCGATCATCTCGATTAATAGTGATCCTTTTCTAGCCGCAAAATGCTCTCCTGGTACTTGTAGTGGATACCTTTTCTTTCATTATTGTAAACCCTATTCGTGAATTTGTACTTGTATTTGTAAATTATCGCGTTGAAAAGACACAAAAGCTTAAATTTGTAAGGTGGCCCTAATATGATGGACAGGGACTGTATGTACATGCGTATGTACGTCATGGCATGGCTCAAAAGAATAGTTATCATATTAAAACGATGAACCGTATCTTAGATGAGGTCAGTTCAATTAATTAGCGTCGCGTATTATATTTGGAATAGTGCGGTTGCATTTCGCACTCGCATAACGTTTTAAAAAATGGACCAAGTTACTTTGGAAGAATTAAACTCCCTTTCACGTTCGAATCTGTTGAAAATTCTAATAACTAGAGACGCGGAAAATGTAGAAATAAGTGAACGATTACGGCAATACTTTGAAGACCTGTTTTCTGAATCTTGCAACGATCGTAAGCGTTTATCGGAAGTGCCGGCTGGTTTAAAAAATCCACGCGATCCGATTAATGTCAGTCGTGTAGTTTTCGATGGAATATCTTGGAATTTATACGGCTTTATATTTGCTTACAGATGGGCGTTAAGACTTCATCGTCGAAAATTCGCTCCGTTTCCCACTTAGAAACCGAACTCAAACAATTCTACGATTTCTGCAGGGCGAATAACGTGTCCGATGAGGAAATAGCGAGCATTTGCAAGCCCCTACTACCATCGATCAAGGTTATCAAGTTGAAGTTCGTCCTTTACGTTGGAATACTAATCTTACTCTTGACGTTATTTATCTTGCTAAGCTATTTGGAAGTCGTCCACTGGCATTATTCGGCTTTAGGTAGGATATTTCTCATAGAGTTACTGCCGGTATGGAATTGGAAGACTCTGAAAGGCGAAACGTGCATAATCAAGCCGGCAAAGGCTGCAGAAGCTCCGTCCGAACTTCAAGATTGCACTTTTTGCGAGTATCTCCACAACATCGACGTGCTCGACGCTAAGGAGACCGAATTCATCTACGAGAAATATTTGAAGACGCACAGGCCGGTCATTTTAGAGAACGGCATGGACTATTGGATGGATGCCATCGATTACGAAGATATTATTCGGAGCCTATTAACAGACGAAACTTTGTCGAACTCGTATCCCTGCCAGTTCAGATCGAATATCAATTACGCCATTGGAAATTTGTATCAATCGCTGAAAGACATCACGGAGTATCCCGCCTATTTCGCGCATTTTCAAAATTGCGAATTCGACGCCGTCAAAGCGTTCAGGAAGTACATTCCGAGGCCTAAGTTTTTAGCGGCCGAAATCTCTCCGATTCAGTACAGCTGGATGATTCTCAGCAACGATTACGCGGTCGAAAAGTTTAAGGCGGTCTCGCTTAGCGATCGAATAACCGTGGTCGGGCAACTGCACGGAAAAACGGATATTATTTTGGTACCGAACGATTGCCCTGAAGATTGCGACGTCTTGATGATCGAATTGTCCGAAGGGGAAGTGCTAGTCTTCAGTGAATTGTGGAGTCTGGAATACAGACCTTACGCTGGTAGCCAAAATATGGCGGTTATATTGGAAGCTCATTAGAAAAAATCGTAAATTCGTAATACGGTGTTAATAATGCTGTTTGTTCTTCTTTTCTTTTTTCCGAATTGTAATGATCTAAACTGAAATAAAAACGCAGTAAATTGATTTTTTTTTGTCTTGCTCGTTACGTCGGCAACGTTCGACACTTTGAAATAACATAAAATCAAAAGAATAAAATAAAACCAAGCAATGCGAATATTAATTTTGTGGTGAATAACTTTGAATTAAGCGTCCTAATCCCTTGGTGAGATTACTGCCTTACCGACCGTGTCGGGTTGGCAATCCTGTTTCTGTAGTCGTAACTAATTATGACACGTTTATTACGACAAATAACAAGAGTTTAAAGGTAAGAAATCGCAATAACTTACTGCTTCCCAATATTTTCAATTGAAGTTAGAAATTATTAATTTTCAGACAATACAGAGTACGTAATGCAATTTTTATTTTTTTTTTTTCACCGATGTAAGTTAGATTATATTTAAAACTTAACAATGCTTCATTAACAATTCATATAAGCAAATTAAATCAATAAGTAATTAAATAAAACGGAAAATTAAGTATTTCCATAGTGAATAATGCACATGGCTTAATAGTTAAAATTTCCATGTCTAACGGTTGGTAACAGAATTAAAATTTAAAATCAGACAAATGGATGACCAATAAGAAACCGATGTTTAATAACTTTCTTGAATTTTGATTGGACTCCAATTTTAGTCGGACGCTGTATAATTTTGAATGTAATTTCTGTTTTATTTCGAAATTCTACATGAAATATAACATTTTAGATGTATAGAGCGGTTCAAAAGGTATTTAGACATCACATAACGAGCCAGAACTTATTGAAAGATATCCAGAAAGCGATTTTACGTTACCAGAAAACTGTAGTTAAACGTCGCGCGAATTCCAATATGTCCGATGCAGCTAAGACATCGTGTTCTATTAAATAATGATATCTAAAAGTGTTAAATGAAGACGAAATTAAAAGAGTAAACGTCTATATAAAATAAAATCTAGTGCTATCTGACAGTAACGCAATTAATTTTCCGAAAATAGCTAGTGCCTAACCAAACATCTTCCCAAAACGCTTATGGAAGATCTCTTAAAGTTCCTGCTTGGAATCAGAATGCTTCAAGTCCTTCTAAACTTCTACAGTCCAAGGATTTCGCTCAGGTACATGTTATTATGAAAGAAATCGTATTTAAAAGTTTACTTTGATGTGTTCTCTTAGTTACATGTTTGATTAATCTTAAACGTAAATATGTACAGTGGTGGTCTGAATTAACGTCTCCCCCTATTACGGACAGAATGTAAAAACTACTTTCCCTGTGATACGTGTAACAGAGTACTGTGGCCAAGATTATGTAAAGCAACAATCATTATGCGGATTTCTAATTTTAAGTAGTTTTATTGACGATATTCACGGTTTACAAGAACAATAACTACATCTAAACTCATAATTCTAGTTCGAGCAAATAATAGGAATCTTTACCTGCACTACATTATTCATTATTTATCGAAGGAAAATTATATTACACTCCTAATTATAGTGAAGGAGGTTTAATTGGTTAATTATTTACTAGAAACTGATATCATTTGCAAGTGAAAATTAATAGTTGTTCCTAAAAGAACTATGGATGAATATACAACATATATTCCTATCGAATTTCAGTTTCTATTTATTCATTTCGCAAATATCATTATATTTACATTCACAAATGTTTCGGAAATTATATTTATAAACGGTCTAATCAAGAAATAATATAATTTACGCATAATATAAATACTCATGATAATCCTCCAATTACCCATAAGATCTTTAATGTTGAATTGATACATTATTTTCGAAAATTGCATTAGCTATTGTAATCGCTTTGCCTTGAATTCTAAGAAAAATAAACGACAGAGCTAATAATATAATAAATGTTATGAGAATTTAATAAGCAATATGCGTGTTATTTGCGGACTCTAGGAGAAATAGATTAAGGGACTGCATAATATGTATAAGATTTACATCTGCAATAACCGACAAAAGCCGACCTGTCTACGGCATCACAGGAAAAGTAGTTTCGTTTACTCAGTAATAAGGGAAGGCATTAATTCAGATCATCACTGTACATACTTATCATGGTACTTATGTTTCGCTTACGAAGCTATTAATTTTTGTTTATTTGTGTATATGTCCAGTGTTCGATGAGTTTCCGGACATAATTAAATTTGTAATACAATTTATTTACAACACAGAACGTATTAGAATTATTAGTTAAATTAATTCAATACCATTACACCTAACATATTAACGCTGTCTGCTCATACATACTCAAATATTCATTTATTATCGTTATCTTTCGCACTGGAATAACAAATCTATTAAAATCTAATGAAAGTATTAAGAACTAATGGAAGATTAGTAATTAAAAGAATCTCTTAAATCCTGTAAATTTTTTATTTTCACTTCTTTTTCTTTTCATTTCATTATTAATAGTAATAATAATAATAGTACATAATATGTATATATGCATGTAAAGTGTATAATACACAATCGATTAGGTATAGAAGCGTTTACAATATACAGAGGATGCCCATTATTCTTTTTCTTTTTAATTCGCTTGTTTTACTTGATATGAGACCATTTATGCTAGTAATGGAATATAAGTACAGTCAATTGCTTGATTAGTTTGTTATGTATAGGTACGTATATTATAAATATTATTTATATATGTATATTATATAATATGTATAGAGTAAGAAGCCCTTTCTCCTTATCTCTTCGGATCGTATTATACCATTTTTGTTTTAAACGGAAAATTTTCAACGAATTTTAAAATCTCCACGAAATTACTCTTAACACACCGGTAAAAAACAACGTGTAAATTGAACAACAACAAGATCGGTCTATGTCAGTCGTCTTTTCTAAATTATTTCCATTTTTCTTCCATTTATCATAATCGTAGATAATCTATTACTTGTTATTTATCGATATTAATAGCTCAAGCCTTTTCAATATAAATAACGGTGGTAGATATAGTAGCATATACGATATATACATTTTAGGAATATGTATAGTGATGGCAGAAACAGGGGAAAACCTGAAAGAAGACGGCTGCAGTTTTCGATTTTCCTTTGTTCCTCGACTTTCTCTTTTTTAATATGCACAATAAAACTAACGAATGGAAACAAACATTAATCACATCCTATTGATAAACAGCAGAGGTACAACGCATATATCACGAAAAACATATGTAGAATACATATAATTCTTAAAAACGCTTCTAACAATTGTAACAATCGGTATAATGGCCTAATATTTTTAAACAGAATCTTAGGATTACGAGGCTTGCGGGCTGGAAGTATGTAACCATTATAACAGCAAAAATAAATATGTATAACAATAAATCGCACTGGTTAGGCGGAAAAGAGACCAATATCAAACGAAAACATGTTTTCATCCTATTTTACATACGATTTTTATATTTGTTGTTTTTTTTTTTCGTCTCTTAAATACACGACGACAAGCTAAACTTTTAACTGTGCGTTTTTCAACATAGAAGGCACAACGAATATAATTACTATATATGTTTTTTTCTTTAATATACATTTCGTAAACTTTCCAATTACAAGGGATTGCAGGTAAAATAGTAAACATCAAAATTTACGATAATAGTGAAATCAATTATGTATACAACAACAAGGATACGTATTGTAATTAAACCTCGTCAACTCTCAAATTATCTACATGCGTATATGCCGATATTAAATACTAACTACTTATATACGTTAAATTGTACTTACTACTCAATTTTTTCTTTAAACGTAATAAAATATTCACGGAGAGACTTACACGCAATTTATACGAAGAAAATAAAATTACTTCGAAACGGTTACTCTTTATCTTACTAACCCGATATTAATAACAATAACTTTTTAGTTTATTCTTTCTTCTTTTTTATGTACAAGGATCTAAATATATATATTTATATATAATACGTGAAAACCTATCAAACAAAGCGTTATGTTATACCATGTACGTACGTCAAGTTCATACATTTTAGTCCATTTAATAGTATCATCGCATCATATCATAATATGATGATTGGTCATTTATTTTGTACTTTACAATTTAAATGAGTACTAAGAGATGTAAATGAAAGATCGGTTTTGCTACGGTAGATATCCTTCGTCTTCAGGATATAAACGATATAGCGTATCGATAAAAGATACTGTGAAAATACAGTCCCTGTCCATTTTATTAGGGCCACCTTATAAATTTAAGCTTTTGTGTGTATCCAACGCGATAATTTACAAATACAAATATAAAATTCACGAATAGGATTTACAATACCTATCTAAATACGATCCTATCAAAATGAAAAAAATGTCACTTGCTTATTATTATCCCCGTATGGGTAGAAACAAGATTGAAAGACGCAGTAATTCGTAGAATATTATTTGGATCGGTTACCATTGCGGAAAGAATATTTATCCGTTTACGTGTTTCTCCGTGTTTCCGTGTTCGTGTTGCACTGTAAGTTATTGTTTGTGTGTGTTTTATTCATGAGGGGGATAATAAGTGTTACTTTCTCAATTTCTTAGAAAGATATTTAGGGAACGTATTTAGATAGGTACTGTAAATGGTATTCATAAATTCGATACTTGTATTTGTAAATTATCGTGTTGGATACACACAAAAGCTTGAATTTATAAGGTGATCCTAATAAAATTGGCGTGGACTGTATATGCTACGAACAGGGCCAAAAAGTGACATGACCTTAAAATTTCTCCTAGGCAACGTAAGAAAGAAACAATTTATTACAACGTATGTATGTGTATTATTTTTAAATTTATTCTCCTTTAATTTTAATAATACTGCCTCACGTTTTTATTATTGATATTTTTTAATTCTATACTTTATTGTGAATAATCCGCATATATGCAGAACCATATTTTAAGTTATAGTATATATGTATAATTGTATGCATTGTATATATTATGATAATAGCAGTAATTTATTTTATTTATTTATATAATATATATGTATACAATTAATTTTATTCGATATGGTTTTTGCAATGTAAAAAACAAGCTCAACATTAATTTTTTACGTAATGGGTTAATTAGACATAATAGAATATTGTAGCATTGTTTTGTTATTTATGTATTACGCCAATGTCTAGCTTAGAATTTTTTCGTTCAATATATGCATGTAACAAGTATATACGTAATTACGTCTTGCATCATACATATGTATATACATATTTATGTATGTACATATGTATATATACCTGATTATATATAAATATCTTTCAGCTCTCAAATATGCATAGATGCAAGATAGTATATGTAGATGTATAGTATGTTATTATTTGCGTCTTTCGTGTAAATATGTTTGTTATGTGTCTATATATACGCAGTACATAATACAGAAATGAACACTTTTTTTTGTTAAACAGCATCTTTCGTGGTTTGTTCTTTCATGATCAAATTCAATGTTGCGTATCTGTTTGTAGAAAGCAAATTTGTCATAACTGGAAAGAAGAAAGCGTAAATATTTAAACAACGAACCGATTTTCGAAACAAGTCTTAACAAAACTAAAGACTCTACTCTTATTTTGCAACACTTCGCGTCTCATCCTGCGGAATTTCTCTCAACATCAAAATTGTACCGTTCAGGATCTGCCGGAGAATTTACGACGATAGTAAGACTAGAAAACCGCGCCAACTTAAACAGAAGAGATCAAAAAGAAAACGAATACATCGTTTAGTTTCCGGTTATTTCCCGCCCAAACCGAACTTCATAAATATCAGTTCTTTGCCCTTCGAAAGGATGTCACCGCCGGGAGCGGTGATCTCGTTCAGCTTCTGCATTAGATTCGGCGCGCCAGCGTTCTGCTGCTGTCCTTGCTGCACTTGCTGTTGACCTTGCTGGCTCGACATTTGCATCTGACCTTGGACGCCGCCGCCTACTACGTTCGGAATCACTTGGGGCACGCCCTTGTGCTGCATCCTCGAAGCGGACTGCTGCTGCTGCTGCAAACCGCCGCCCATCATTCCGTACTGCTGCTGCTGCTGACCGAGGTTGGGTGGTCCGGTGAAGGCTTGCTGCTGGGTTTGATGATGGTGCTGGAGTTGTTGAACTTGCTGTTGCGACGATTGACTGTAGATATTGCCCGGTGATTGGTTGCTAGTTGATGTGTTCATCGCCGATTGACTGATGAAGTTGCCCCCAGATTGTTGCTGGGGCTGCTGCTGCTGCTGTTGCTGTTGCTGTTGCTGGTTCGAAAGATTACCACCTCTCTGGCCTATCATTGATCCTTTCTGCCTCTGCGCCTGCAAGAAAAGCGCGTCAAAAAGCAAACACGAGGTGTCGCCGCCCTCGCACTCCTACGATATTTTATTTTTAAGACCATCTTCCTGGTTTTCGACAGATCGTTACTTAGAGGGTTAAAGCCACAAAAAGCAAAATTTTCATCCTCGACGTTTAATCGCGTTTCCAAAATAAAGAACTTGTCAAAAACTCTTTCATTTATATGAGATAACGTCAAAGAAAAAGAAAACAGGAGAGAGGATAGGGTATAGCGCAATGCACATACAGATAGCGTTTTAGCAACGGTATTTTTAGTCTCGTTTAATAGCTAATAGAAAGAATCTCTAGCAAGTTAAAAGGAAGCTAATGTCCGTAGTGTTATTTTACAGTTTAGTCAAGTAAAATGGAATGGTAGTATCTAGAATGTAGCTTGTGAGATTGATCAATTTGCATGGGGTTTTCTGTAAGATTTGTAGATATAAATCGTAAGTATAAACTTAAGCTAACAAGAGTATCTATAGGTTAGAAAGGTACACAATCTAAAAACTCACTCTCTGCAGATGTAGCTTGTTGTAAAACTTTAGTACAATAAGTATCTACACTTCGTCTGTTTTATCTTGAGTTACGTATTATTTGATTTAGTTATCTGCCTTTTGGCACCGATATTTAATTTTGCGAGTTGAAAATCTCCGAAAATTTACGTACGTAACAAAACATTATATGTAATTTTGACGAATTTTTCCCGAGCGGGGCAGAAAGACTAGACTACTTCTGAAGAAGAACAAATCTGACGGCATTTTAGGATTAGGCAGCCCAAAATTGATTAATTACGCTAAAAAAGTCCGAGGTACCAAAATATGTGTTGGCCAGTGTTATTGTTCCGTTTTTCTTTTACGGTATCTGTCGTATTCAAATGTAGAATGTTCTGGTGCGTGTTAAAAAAAGAGATGACAAAATTTCACTTGTTTTTTATGCTTTTACGGTATTCGACTTTACGTCGATAAAATTGACGATATGAAGATAGAACGGACGTAGTGTAGGTTACGTACACAAATGCCTGATGCGTTGAAAAGCTTCCTAGCTCGTTTAGGAGATTACCTGATATAGCGATTACCGTAAACTTACTCGAATTTTCTCGATTACCGTTTTAGTTAACTAGACTTAAAATCATCGTCAGCATTGTGATATGTCGTCACAGTTGTAGTGGTAGTGGCCGATTTTGCCGTAATGATGGTGTCATCGTCGCTAGTAGTTGTAGTAGCGCACGGTTTGGTTGTTGGGGTCGATTTTGGAATTTCAATTGGCGTAGTTGTTATTGTAGTTGTTGTAGCTGTTTTGGTAGTAGTAGTAGTAGTAGTAGTAGTTGTTGTTGTTGTTGTTGAATGGTTGTAGTTGTTATTGTAGTTTTTAAATTGGGAATTAGGCACATTGCATCGTCACACATGCAGCAACAGATACAGAAAGACAGACAGTAAGAGCTTCGCGTGTGAGACAGTTACCTGATGGTCGGTGAAGGCTTGTGTATTCGGTGTCGCAGTGTTGGTAGCATTGTCTAACTGAGAGGGTAACACAACGCAGGCATCTAGCAACAGACAACACAAAAAGTACAAAATCGGCGGCTGTCCCTTAAGACATATTCGGACTTTTGTTTTTTGACATGTTTCAATTAAATCTTTCCAGCGAATTATATAATAAATGAACAAAACGAAAGTAATTGATATTTAACAGATCATTTCTTACAACTTTACCGACAATCTTTTTAATTGAACGCGTAGCAAAAAATACTACAAATAATCGAAATAGAAAACAGATAATCGATGAGAAGTTTTGAGATTTTGTTTTGTCTGTTATTCCTTGTTTCTTTTCGGCCCGATCAACTCGAAAACTTATGCGATAGGTAGCAGCGTTAACGCTTAAATCGTCCACTAATAGGACTCCGAACGAAATCACTAAATGTTCGCCCACTTATCGCTTAAGTTCTAGCGTACGTACGTCTTGTGTTATTGTTGTAATCCGTATATGTCTAAACGTGACAGCATGTAGATAGAAAAGAGATAGAGAACTAGCAAATGAGCATCCAATCCTGATATAAAGTGCAAATCCAACATTTAACAACGAAAGCTCAGTTTATTCTTTACAACTTAACGAAGAATTTTCCACACAAAATCAGGTAGAAAATCAAAAAACACGTGAAATGAATCGAACGCGATAAACAGAAAATTTACGTAAATGTATATGATGTACAGTGGCGACCACATAAATAGCACAGTCATCAAATTTCGTTTGGATTAGCCGTTCAAGCTGTTCCCGTTTAAATTTTTATCAAACTAGCGTGCGGGTCCCCGAGAAGGTTGCGTGTGCTTCCCCTAGCTACGTATTCCAGAACAGTGTAATACGGCATTCAATGAACAAAAAATATATTGGTTTCACTTTTCTACCAGGCACATAAATAGCACAGTGGTCTGTACTTACCATTTTTACAATTAACGTGTTATCAATAACAGAAATTTAGCTGTTAGTATAATGAGACGAGGAAAACATTGCACACCAGAGGAAAGGGAGTTAATTTGCACCATGAACACGATTTCAGATTACCTGTCCTATTCATACGGCCACCACTGTATATACACCGTTTATTGAAAGAAAATGTGCCCGAAATATATCTGTATTCGAAACGTCGAAATGTCAATAATGTCGATTGGTTTTTAGTTGGTTATGTGAAGTTTCTTTCGCTTTTGGTTAATTCGAGAGGGAAGTCGTAAGAAATAAACTGTTTTTTTTTATTTTGCGCACACAGATATATATGTATATGTATATACGAGACAATTCCTTTGTAATGTACACGTATTCGTTTATGACGTTAGACTTAAATTGATGTGGTTTTTTCGCAAATAAAGAACTGCAGCATTGACCAATACAACGGAGTAACTTACAAGCTGGAGCTGTATGTATGTTGTACAAATTATGTTATAGCAAACTATTTCGTTGTGTTCGACTGAGACGTTAACTTTAGTAACGCACAGCTACAACCCGAACTCTTAAAGGCACACGTATGCTGAAGTATACGATAATAATCATAACGTCTGCTCATTGTTTCCCTGTAAGGGTTACAGAGTTATGAGATGGCGATGTATGTGATTATAACGATTTGGGAAAATGTTTGCATATTAAGGCCATGGTATGCATTTCTTTTCTTCTGGATTTCTAGAATACTAACAAAATCAAATGGAAAGTTATAAGCGCTCCTTAGAACTCGAACTGTCGATCAAATTAAAGATAGAGACACCAAAAATGCTGTTAAAAACAGCTTGTCATTGTATTATATACCACGGTATTATGGTATATCGGTGTTATTTTTTAGACATATTGAGATGTGTTTTTGAAGATAGAAACATTGAACTTAAACGGTTCATTTTGAATTTGGCGGCATATTCCGTTATTTTGGTCAAAGCTGTGTAGGCATCACATTTAGAAACGAACGTTCCGAATGAAAATAATAAAAAAAGAGATCAACGTAAAGTTGAAAGAACAAATACTACGATGAAATGTATGTATTTATAAATAATAGCAAGCGTGTGATAGTACAACTTGAATATTTTATATCCAGAAAGGCAATTTCGGATCTCGAACGTCCGTTCTAGATATAAAGCATCATCTTACGAATATCCAGCCATACGAAGTTATCTCGACTCGGAAAACTACAAATCAGATCGACGGATAAGCGAATCGGAAGAGGTTAGAACTGCTTTCCTCCCTTTTCGTATACCGTACGGTCTTATTTGGGGTTTCCGCTCTAGACGATGGTACGTACCTGTTTTTCTCTGTCTTCCGGTGTTCTCGCGCGGCGGCGGAGGCGGTCCCCTAGCCCCCGGTCCGTGTCCCCTTCCGCCGCGCTGCCCCCTGCCCATCGAACCGGCCTGTTGGCCGCCCTGCGCTCCCCCGTATTGGTCCGTCACCTCGGCGAGGAAATTCGACGGCACCAAGCCTCTGACGCCGTCGATTTCGCCCATGTAGAAGCCGTCATCATCCATTCCTCCGTAGATGTTGATGATTTGACCGGTTGTGAAGGACAGTTCCACCTGCAGTTGGGTTTAAAGTCGCTTGGTAGAGTTAGATTATAATAAAGGTATTATCAGCTAAATTACGAAGACATCAACACTGTTTATAATGTTGAAGCCATCGTCTTGTTCGAAGACAAGATCCACCCTCGTATAAATGCTTGTCAGGCGTCGTTGCCCCTTAAACAGGAAAAACACTATTTGTACTAGCTTCTCACCTCTGCGTCTACGTTCGGACTTAATTCTTGAGGATCGTAATCGTAGAGAGCGACCATCTTCTTAACGGGGGAGTTCGAATAAATATCCCCCCATCTATCGCGATTTTGACTGCCTTCCACCTCCATCACCATATTGTGCGGCACGAAACCTTTCCTTCCTAAAGCAGGAGCATATCAACGAGTCATTCAAACGAAACCGTGAAATTACGATGAGCGATCTAACCTCGACATTCTCCCCAATAGAAGCCGTCCGGGTCCTTGTCGCCCCAAACTTTGATCGAATCGCCTTCCGTAAACGGAAGCTCTTCGTCGCAAGCGTCCGGATTCGGGGACATGGTGGCCGGCTCGTAATCGAACAAAGCTACAAACCATCTAGCTCGCTTCTGAGCCGTAGGCGGATTATTGGCGTTCTGAGCGTTCTGGGGCGCTCCCATACCCGCGGACCTCATACCTTGGTTCTGCTGAGCGGAACCTCTCATATTGGTCGAGTTTCTCTGATTAGCTTGACCTAGAATGTAAGTTACTCAACGGGGAAGAGAATGGGATCGAGATCGAGGCAACGTACTTTGCTGGTAATACGACTGCTGCTGATGATCGGGCCTTTGCTGCTGCTGCTGCTGTTGCTGTTGGCCACTTCTTTGCGTCCGATATTGCGATTGTTGCCTGCCTTGATTTCGTCGTTCCAACATCTCGTCCTCGGATAAATTACCTTCATACGAATCCTTCGTAATTTCTGGAATGGAGCGGTGTGCTTGATTTCGGAAAGAAATAGAAAAAAAATTGACCGTTTTTTTTTGTGCGATTTCCCGTGAGCGATTTTGAACACACGATATCTAAATTCTAATACGGCATTCATTATGGCTAATAGACCAATCTAAACTATACTATGTGGTCGTACGAATAGACACCGGAACAATCAATTTATTTATACGGAAAATAAAGGGAGACGCATCCAACTACAAACCCTATGTATATATACACAATACTTACGCACATACTAAAAATAAATAAAAAGAAACAGAAAGATCAATTCAGTCCAATCAATACTCTCTAATAAACAATACGGGGTACGCTTTGTCTATTTTTTTGAGACTCGTACGGATGAAAAATACTCGACGTAGTTCAAAAGATAAAATAGACCAAGCGTACGTAATATAATATATACGTTACGACAACAGCAAAGTTCACAGGAGTTCTCTCAAAAACGTACGTATCGTACTTTCTAATGTATCTAATTTCGCATCGTTGCTTCTCAACCTCTTCCTACTTACCGATCGACGGAATACCTGTTTGTTGACGGTGCGTCGTCTGCGAGGGAAATATCTCCTTGTCGCTTAGATTCTCGTCGTGTTCGATGACCTGCAAATAAGATACGCCACGTCCAATTCATACGACGCCGACTATATATGAGGGTAAGCTGAAAAATTCGGTAATTAAGTATGAGATTGTGTAGCTTGTTGTTTCAACGATAAGTAGTTTGTTGACAATATTAAATTATTCTTCGCCCAAAGAAATTCATGCTGATATGGTAAACGTGTTAGACGAGGATGCTCCTTCTTTAAAGACTGTTTGCAAATGGACGATGGAAGATGAATTTAAAAAGGATCGTGCGAGCGTAAATGACGATCCCCGTTTTGGACGCCCAAGAAACAGCCATTTCTGTAGAAAGTATGCAAAATGTTTCAAAATTGCTTTCAAAGCTGATCGCCGATGAACATTGAAAGATATTGCTAATATTACAGGCACCTCCAGAGGAGAGGCGTCGTACATTTTAAATGTTAAATTGGACATATCTAAGTGGTGTGCGAGATTAGTGGCGCGTTGGCTCACACTACCGCAAAAGCTTAAACGCGTGGAATGTTCTACAGTAATTTTGGAGCGGTTTCGGAAAAATTCAACAGATTTTTTGCGCCGATTTGTGACTTGCGATGAAACGTGGATGCACCACTACACCCCGGAAAGTAAATAACAATCAAACTAGTGGACTAATCGTGGTGAACCGACTCCAAAGAAGGCCAAAGTCATTCTATCAGCAGGAAAGGTGATAGCTTATGTTTTCTGGAATGCGGAGGGGATCTTGCTTATCGATTACCTTCCAAAGGGACAATACTATTCTAAACTTTTGGATCGATTGAAGGCAGCCCGGAAGAAAACAAAAAGAGTTCTTTTCCATCAACACGATGCGCCAGTTCACAAGAGCGGAATTTTCGAAGCAAAATTAGCCAAATTAAAGAGCATCCCCCTTATTGACCGGGTTTAGCTGCATCCAGACTATCATCTCTTCTCCCAAGTTTAAGAAACACCTCGGCGGTATGAGATTTGCTTCGGATGGGGAGCTGATAGCTGCCGTGGACCACTATTTTGAGGAGTACTGTGAAGGCATAAAGAAACTTGAGCATCGACTAAATAAATGCATAAACATATTTTATCGAAATATTGTTATTGGCTATGCTTTAGTTACCAAATTTTTCAGCTTACCGTCGTAATATTTAACCTAGGACAGTCGAAATAAATACTTCGGTGTCCGTTACGGGACAGCTTTTATTTGACACAGTTTACGTTAAGTGGTACATCCTGTATTTACCTGCTGAACGGACGGTTGCGGTTGCTGGATCTGTTGCTGCTGCTGTCTAGGTATTTGTTGACGCATATGCGCAGGTAATACGGCAGGATATTGCTGCTGTCTAGCTTTACTCGCACCTCCTCTTAACACGCTGTACGGTATAGGAGTAGGGATCGAATCTGCCGATTGACTGTCTCTCGCTTTAGTCCTAACGGTCACCTGCTTAGGATTGAGACCCAACAGCTTGCTGATATCGATAAGGGCGTGATCTCCGGTTGGGGAATCGACGTCGGTCACCTTCTTGCCATCGGCGTACACCGCGTATCCGGTGACAGACGATCCCGGATGATGCGGGATGATCACCGGATGCCAAGTCACCAATAAAGTTCCATCTTGAGGTCCGGGTTCGACCAGGATATCGCTAGGCGGATCGGGTAAGCCTTTGGGCAGCGTTCGGAAGTCAGTATGCGCGGCGGCCGGCATCGGAAGATCCTCGGCGAGATTGGCGACGTTCTGGGCGGCCCTGTGGTGTTTCGCCCTCACCGTTACGCGATACTGAGTGTTCGGAGCCAATCCGGTGATCGTGTGCCTGTATACTCCCGGATTCACGGTCCTCACCTCCACGTTGTTCACGCAGACCACGTGCTGGTGGTTGGAATTGGCCGGCAGCCAGCTGATGACCGCCTGAGTCGACGTGATGTTGGAGGCGCGAACCGCGCTGGGTCCCAACTGGTGCGTGTCTTTGCCGATGATCATCGTGCAGGCGGCATCCCTTGACGTGCGTCGGTTCGCGGTTACCGATCGAACGCTAATTCTATGCGGCTGGAAACGGTTCGTATTAGCGATGGGATGAACCGGCAACTGTTGGGAATCGATAGTTTTGTGTTCTCGAATACTTTTATAGGTCGTTTGTTTTCGCGAATGAAATTTCCGTCTAAATAGTTACTTTCTCGTATATTTAACTCTTTTTGTGAATTAAGATGGATGCTACGTCTTATTGTAGGTTTGATTTTATTTCCGCAAAGTACTTTCGTAATACAGGATTTCAACGATGTAAAATATTTACAGGACGGATCCCTATACCTCACCCCCCACTTACTTCTCATTGGTTGCCTGATTGATGTTTTCGACATCTAGTTAATTGACATTTGTAGATCTATCATGTCTACGTAATATCAAGTTTGTATTTCAAAGTGTTGCTGTGCTGTGGCTAATTCCTGAATTGTGTGCTGTCATTGTTCATAAAAACCCGCTGCTACTGTAATTTTACTGTATGAGGATCAGGGGTACAGCATAGAGATCCACCCTCGTATATTTTTAATCGTCATCTCCGACGTTTTTGACGCAACTCAATATAGCACGTGTTTCGACTTACCCTATTGCTATCTACGCCTTCGACCAAAGCCCTTGTCCGCTCCGTAGCCTTGATGGTGGTCTTCAGCACTCCGTCGACGTAGACGTGGTAGCTTTCGATCTGATTGCCGGGACCGATATCCGGCACCGTCCAACTGATTAATACGCTTTTATTCAACTGTCTTTCGAGCGTCAGCTGTTTGGGAGCTGGCACTAATACCGAGAAGAATATATCTGTCAATCATTGTCAAGGATACGTCAGTAATGACTAAACTAGGTGCTGGGGAACAACGATACTAGTCAGCTCTGCGGTTCCGATGTGTGTATGTTGTTGAGGATGTGCCGTGGCCGCAAAAACAGTCGAAGAAACAACCAACGAGAACGAACGAAATCGGAAAAGGGTAAGGGAATCGTAGAAGTGAAAAAGAGATTAAATACGAAAAAGTCGTATTCCAAAAGAGGAAGGTTAGAATAAACGACAAATCCTGGTCCATGCTTTTTTACACGAAATCTTGATTTTCAAACGATTCCAAAGGCAGAGCGAAAGAAACGTATGCATTGAATTAAAGAAAAAAAAAAACGCTGATACGAGGAACATGCAATAAAAAACTAGACTGTTAGAACCCAAAGGTGGCCGAATTTTTAGAAACAGAAATGTATTATGAAATCGCAATGCATTTGTTTCTTAAAAGATCGAGCAAAAAGTCTATTTCAAAACTTCTATGAGGTATAAATTACTTTTAAAATTAAGTATTCTTTATATGCTTGCATTCTATTACATACATATATATACATAAAAAATAAGGCATGCATAAGCTGTTGTCCTTTCCAGATGCTAATCGTTAAAAGCAAAGCTTACGATAAAAACTAAACTGAAAAAAAATAATAAAAAGGTAGTTAGTCGGTCTGTTGAAAATTCGATATTCTAATATTAAAAAGCACCTTTATTTTTGAGCACAAAGGAATTATACTAAGTTCTGCTCGAACGCAATTAGTCCTAAATTCGCTAATTTCTAAGTGTCCTAGCTACTTTCGATACACGAAAAAATAAAAGTGCCTATCGTCTAATTCGAGCTGACTAATACGTTTGTACATGTACATATATAAAGGTTTTACTCCCGAAATGACACCGAGACAGACACCACTAAACAAATAACGAAATCTAACGACATAGAGAGAGAGAGAGAGAGAGAGATGCTACCTCAAAATTCAAAAGAAAGAAATTAGACGTGCTATCGTCCCGAAGGCTGTCTTACCTTGTTCACCGTCGTTTAAGTCGTCCTCCTGGCCCTCGGACATTTCGGCCAGCTCGTTTAAACGTTGCACGTCGGCGGCGAAACTCTCCGCATTGATCTCTTCTTCTCTGAGCGTGCTCAGGACCGCTTGGTGAAACTCGAGCAAATCATCGCCTGTGTGAAATATGTTGTAGTTGATATGCGTTTCTTCCTGTACCAGGTGTATGCATTAGTTTTTTTTCCGACTTTTTGTTAAAAACAAGCACGTAGTTTTCATACCGCGCAACAATACCCCTCTGGTCGTACCAGACACAGACACCATGGTCTTCTTGCGGAAGCTATCTAACCTCGGTGTTGAAGGACCACGATTTTTTTTCCGCTTGGCGTTTTTAATGTAAATGCATTTTTCCTCACCCGTCAGAATTCGATACGAAAATGATTTCCCTTCGTGGCGTTGAAGCAGTATTAAATAGGTGACTTTGCGATTTTCTATTCAAATCGTGTGGGATTGCTCGTAAACGTCTGCTGATTGTTTCTTGTGACACAAGTAATGCTTCTGCTAATTGCCGTTAAGTTTGAGTTGGGTCATCATCCAATAACTCCGGCAACTGCTTGTCTTCGCACTTTTTTGTGTTCTTCCAAAATGCTCACCGTCTTTCTCATTGAAATCGCTACTTTTAAATTGTCGAAGCTATGTCTCGCATGTTCTAATCGATGAAGCGTGTTCACCGTATGTTTCTACCAGCAAACGATGACTTTTAACAACCTTCTTGATTTGAATTAATAAATAAAGTAGCGCGTGCCGTAAATGTTCTTGTTCGGGCAGAAAACTCGTCACGGTCATTGAACGATAAAGCAAAGAACACCGTAGTTTAAATTTCAGACAAACAAAATATCGTAAAATATATCAAATTAATACCGTGCGTTCTTTTTGCTGGCTCGGTCTCTTAGTTAAACCGGAAAAAAAGAAACTTATGCATACGCCTGGTACAGGCTGCAAAATAGCCCGTATTCGTCGTAACTATACCTATTAGTCTTTGAGCGAAATGAGCGGGAACTAATCCTCTGCGACCGTCCAGAAGTTCGGCATCCAAATATCCGCCAACGGGTTCACCCCAGACCAGTAGATAGTCGCCGGCTTGTACGTTGAGTTCCTCTTCCGCGTCCGGTTCCGGATCGTAGGAAAACCTACGGAAATTTTTGTCAAGTTATGGGAGCGCCTTTCGCAAAAACATGCGTACAACTAATTCGTCTTCTTTTCGGAGATAAAGATCGTAGAAGGTTTGGATATTTCAAACTTGATTTCTTTATTGCATCTAGATGTGCCCTGAAGATCAACTACACGTCAGAGCACACCTAGATACAGCAAGAAAACGAGCAGAATAACTTATTTCGTCTTCTCTCCGCTATGTTCCCGAGCTGCTTTCCAAGGTTCACCAAACAATATCGAAAAGGCGCTTATTCTTTTGACCGAACGACTAACCTTGCTATATACACCGAGCAACGTCCTTTGCCAGGAATATCCAACATGTCCACTTGTCCTTCTCCAGGATGCCCGTTGATATAACCCCTATCCACTCCATGGATAGTGGTACTCCATTCAGAATCGATGCCATCGGTTATCATCCTCTGGCGATTCTCGGAAAGACCTAAGCTTTGAGCCATGCTCCATCCGGGTTGGTGAGGCGTGCAAGGCGTGGCAACTCTTCTAGTAGTTCCTTTTACGTTATTATAAAAATGGAGGGTGAAAATTAATGAGAAAATATCGCACAAACTTACCTAATTCCACTTCTTCCAAGGGTTTCAATTTGATGGACATGCCTACGGGTCCCGAAAGGGACATGTTAGTAAACTGCGAGCTTAACGGATTGGAGAAGGTTACGTTGCTTGCGTAATTTGAGGTCGCAATCGTATTATACGGAAGCTTGTACTGATTCAATGCGCCGGTAACCGGATTGCTCAAGTTCGGATTGTTGTAAGCTGTTTGAGATAGAGACGCCGGATTGTTGGCGGCCAACGGATTCGAAAACGTCGGATTGGCTATCGAAGTTGTAGTGTAAGATGAGGGCACGATGCTAGTGCCTAACGCGGTACTTCCCAAAGAGGTCTGACCCAAAACGCCAGTGCTCAAAGACGTAGTTCCTAAGCTCTGATGCGCCAAACTACTTCCCAAGACGGTCTGTCCCAAACTGCTCGGCAAAGAGCTCGGTCCGATCGAAGTCTGACCTAAACCTTGAGCTAATCCACCTTGGCCCAGACCGTGCGTTAACGTTTGCTGTCCTAACGAATTTATATTGCCCAATATGCTCTTATTGGTGTAGGAATGCCCCAGGCTGTTGTAGTGCTGCGAGATCGGAGGGTTGTACGAATTGGTGGATGAGAGGTAGCCCAGTTGATGGCTCTGCTGGTAACCGGTGGTGTTCTGCGTGAAGTTCGAAGTTGGATAGATGGAGGGAGTTGTATGCGACATCGTAATCGGTGATATTGGTGGACTACTTTCGCCTAATGCGTGGCTACTCGCACTAGATGCCAATCCTTTCGAAACAGAAATGATAATCGTTTATATTCTGCGTATATATAGCGTGTTTCGCGTATATTAACAAAGTTGTCTTAGCTCTGTTCTAATGTTTTAACGGATCGCAAAAAATATTTCGTATTTCAAAAATGCTCTTTATCGACAAATAACTATTCTACGTTTACTATTACGTTCAATTACAACCAAACTAAACCTTAATCGGTAATATCTAGTCTGCAAGCAAAGTCTCCCTCTTTACCGAGACCAGTAATACTACGTTAAACGTCGTAAAACGTTCGTTGCAACACTTACCCAGAGTTGTCGAACGGCTATGGTCCAGTTCGGCGAGAATCCTATTATCCTGCTCGATTTTGGCCATGATTTTGTCGATTTCCGTCCCTTTCCCGGACGACCAGTTTTGACCCGTAGTATTTGCGGACTTGTTTCGTTGACAAGCCGCCAACTCTAGTTGCAATTCTTCGCATCTGCGAATATTAAGCGGGTAAATTCCGAAAAGCTTTCGATCGGGACGAAATACCCACCTTACTGTTTCTAAAGCGACCTTCTTTTCCAATTCCCTCACTCTAGATTGCCTGGCTTCGAGTAGATCGGTACTGCAACCGCGTAAAGCCTGCAAAGCTTCCGTATGAGCCCTTTCGAGCTCGTATTTTCGGGCTTCCGCGGCTCGAAGTTGCAACTCTAGATCCATATTCTGTAATTAGAAGGACGATTTTTTTTTTGTTATGAATTTCATGTTATAATATTTTTAACTAGAGGAAAATTCTTATCGATACTTTAGCTGCGTTAGTCAAATTACGTTTAAATTACATGGTATTGTTGAGTGGCGGCGTTATCAGCTGAAAACGATCTTGAAACACATAATGGAAATCGATAAATTTACTGTAATTTTTATATGCGACACGAAAATTATATACATACGTACGTATGTACATATATACGTACCCCTATGTAGGTGTAGACATTATGCACATACATACATACACATGCGCTGCGATAGATATGTTTAATACGCTTAATACGAAGGACGTTATGCGATACTTATATGGGACGTGTTTTTTTCGAATTCAGCGCAATAAATATGATAGACGTTTTATGGTTGGTTGGGTTTACAGCAAGTAATTAAACAACTACGTGTTGTAATTCCTTTCTCGTCTTCCATTTTATGTTAGAAACAAACCTCGGTGTATCTCATGAACAAAAATACTTATTTAAAATAATTATTTAAAGAAAGGAAATCAGAATAACGAAATCCTTACAGTTACAGTTTTAGGTTGCCTTTATACATTGTGCGACATAGATAAATTTGGCTTTCTATCAATTTATTGTTGCCATCGACGACTATTTTGTAGTACAGATTATTCCAGGATTACGTTTCAAATTTAGTGCCAACAGGACGTTATATGCCTTTGTTATACCAAGGTTGGGGCAACTTCAAACTCAGTAGTATGCAATAAATTTGAAACAAGTGCGTTAGTTTTAGATTCACTTAATATTTGTATATACGAGGGTAAGCTGAGAAATTGTATAGCTTGACGTTTCAATTCCCCGAGCTTAAGAAACACCTCGGTGGTATGAGATTTGCTTCGGATGAGGAGCTGATTGCTGCTGTGGACCACTACTTTAAGAAGCTAGGAGGTAAATGAGTACTGTGTAGAAAAAAAAATTTGAGCATCGACTAAATAAATGTATTGATCTTGAGGGAGATTATTTCATTGAAATATTGCCATTTGTTGTGCTTTAGTTGGCGAATTTTTTAGCTTGCCCTGGTTAGATTATTACATTCAGTACGCCAACAACCGCCGTTCAATCTTCTGCTTCGTTCAATCAAGACAATAATAAAAGAAGAACATTAAAAGGTTTGGTGTTGTTTTACAATTTACACTTGACCTGTAGATTTTTAAAGGGTTATTATTATTACAAAAACACGCCACTGAAGAAACCAAAATAGCCGCGAACTCCGACAATTTCCATCTGAATTTTTCAGGTGTACCAATACAACAATACTTTTTCACTAATGAAAATTTAGTTTTACAGGGTTGCTCGAAAAGTAGTCATTTCTAGTTCGAAAGAGTTTTAAAAAAGTGTTACTGTATAAACTATTTGCATATATAATTAATCGAAATCCTATAAGGCAAAATAGTTTTAGTATTTGTGGAATAACTCGAGGGATCTTTCAAAAAATGCAAACGTTACTCTGATTTGGAGCGGAGGAGTAACTGGATCTAGAATAGAAGCTTATACGTCATAGTGAAGTAATCAAGGTGAATTACCTGTTACTTCAAGCCCTTATCTAAGATCTACATGTATTTAATATATACATATTGTTCCGAAATATTTGCACGTTTTATTCGCTTCACCCTTAATCGGTTAGACGATTTTAAATTTAGAATAACTTTATTAAATAATCGATATTCTGTTTCACGTTATGATATATGTATATTGCCTATTTGACGTTTCGTTCTTTCTCCTTTAAATGAAGAAGAACTTACACCGAACATAGAAAGCTAGAAACAGCCCTTTAAGTTCATCGATACTGGAATTAAATCGAGCAAGCTAAATCGGCGAAATATTGTTTAACATGGATACGTATTACTTACTCTTAATTTAGACCATTATCAGACACTACTAAAACTCACGCCTTTTCCCAATAACCGTGAGCCGAAATAACTTTTAGAAACGACCTCAATACGAAATTTCGGAAGGCTTACTAACAGGCACCGCGATAATACGTACACGACCCGGTCTTTCCCGGACTAATCTCCGGATTACTTTCGAGGGGCATTGCCGGAATTGAAATGCGCGATATCCGGGTGTTTTTTTTTGTTTTCGTTCGGTAAGAACGGAGGCACGTTGTTCACGCGACCGATGATTTCGTCTCGGAAATTTAAAAGGACGGACACCAAAGCACTACGTCTAGCTAGTAATCATGGCCGCCTTATCACTTTATAGGTCATACAATAAAATCGTTAGGTGAGCGCATGCCTTTTACACGGGCCAATTTTTTGAGAGTTGAAATACCTACATCCTACGATACCTAAAAGGATCCGAGGGTGAATTGGGCAGATTTAGCTGAAGGTGTAAGATTTCGCAATGCTGTATTATCCCAATGAAGTATTCAAATTGGAGGATACTACGAAGGAAAAGTTGGTTCAATTTGAAAACGTATTAGTTCAGATGCATAGTTGACAGGAATTTGTTAAAATTGTATTGCGGTTTAAAACTTGAATCTTATTTTTGAAACGGACGTAAGATTGACTGACAAAGGCAGTATTCTCCTGCAGATCGTTTAGAAGAATTTAGAAATTAGTTTCCAAACTTCGTCTTTTTGATTACGATAGTTTTCGGCAGGCATTGACACTGCATTCAGCTTTTCAGGGAAACTGGTTAAGTGTTAAACAGAAAGGTGGCAGCGATCGGCCGAAAAACTGCAAGAAAATATTTTCTGGCTTTTCTTGATAGCTTTGGCGTGTCTTGGATCGAATTGTAAAACCACCTTCTTTAGATCATCAAAATGTTCGCAGTAGTAAAGCGCAGCCTTTAACCGTGTTCTCCAACGCGTAGTAATCGGGTGTGGTGGTTCAACTGCTTCGGAATACAGTTTTTGTACGTTCTGGGAACTTTGGAAATATTGCGTCCGTATGAGTTATTAAAGCATTTACGCATGAATACGATTTATAAGGTATAAAGCATGGCTTTTGCATGTTACATGTAACAAATTGCCACTCTCATCTTTAAGAGATCGAACTAGAGAAAGCATGTTAATAGCACCGTTTACGAACTTTAAAAGGTGGGTGGTTGAAATTTGAAATTTGTTCAATGCCCACAACACCACTTTTAAAATTTCATCGCCAGTACATTTCGCAACTCTTTTGGAAGCAAGTAAGATAGGGGATGACGGTGAGATATCCGGAATGAAAAATACGAAAAAGGTTTTAACATATTTATTTAAAAAATAGTATCAAAATAACAGTAATTACACCTTTTATCAATTTACAACAACTTTATCTACCTTATTAAAGGTCCGTCAGCTTGGTAACAATTCTGGAAAGATTGTCGATGCATATTGAAAAAAATTAGACCCTATTTAAACTGGCAACGTCCATCTATACAACCTTCTAAGTCTATTGCAATTAAACTAAACCGAAAGATATTCCAATATTTACTACGTCAGTTAATCAATTTGCAAATTCTTAAAGAATTCTTCCTTCTGTTCTTCTATAGATAAGGGTTTTTCATGCGCTGGTGTCGAAAAGCCAGTGAAATAACTCCACCAAGATTGCTTTTTAGGTCTCTTAGAATCGTCAACTTTAAAACTTTCGGTGTCTTTCAACCATTGCACATACTTCGCCACTAATCCTTTAGTATCTTCGTCCAATTCATCAATGGATGGTGCTTCGCCGCCATATTCTTTTGGAAGCATTTCAACCGGGATACCTTCCGGATGTATTCCTAAGGTAAAAGATTTAGATAGTTTTTCTTCGATTCAGGTAACTTACGTAAACGTTTCTTACCGCCATGGAAATGCACGATACTCAAAATATCCGATTTGATCATCGGTACGACCAACCTCATAATGTGGTTGATGAAATTTGCGGTATTCAATACGTGAACTGCTTTTAATCTGGCCGGATGGGCTTCCTGAAACGGTCGCTAAGAAGTTTCCACCTTCTTAGGGAATATACGTTACTCACCTGGATGTAAACCATGAAAGCTCTAAGTGCCGGCAAGCTAACCCTGGCTAGGTGACCCAGCGATACGCCTTTCATGTCGAATAGTACTATGTAGCTGAAAGAAAGTGGAATTATCAAGAAGCTTGTGTTTTCAGAAACGGAAACGTTTTGCGGGAAGAAGCTATTCACTGAGACCAACTCACAAGATATAATTCGCCGATTTCGATGAGAAATGGTGAAAGCTCTTGTCGGCTCGTCAAAGCAGAAAAAGAATAGAAAATATTTCGCTATAATTACGTCAACGATGCCGACATATCTCATACGCTTGCGTAAAAGGTTAAAGAGTTATTGCGTAGTTTTTCCAACGTCTAAATTAATTAATTCGTAAGTTAAAAATTTTACGGTATCCGTAAGATATGAACCCACGACGAACCGTGAAAATGTTTAATGCACGAATTAATTGATTTAGACGTTGGAAAAGCTAAGAAAATTGAAATTTATCATTTCGAACCAACAGAAATTGCGCGTGCAATGATTGATATATGAATATTTTACAAAGAAGGAAATTATAAAAATATGAGATATCATGGAAACTTCAATTGATATCAACAAAATGCCGTTTTATATTTTTGAGTCCGTGCCGCGCTATACTGAGGCCGACACTAGTCATCATTATTGTGAAGCGTAATGATTGGCACTATTCAGATGAATTATTTTTCAATAATTTGCTTTTTTACGTGAATTTTTCCATTAACAATGCAATAAACAGGTGACCGATAAGGTTTATCTGATCGTTAGACTCTTAATTTTGATTTAAATATCATTTTTTTTTACCCTTCCGCTAGGCCATCCTCCGAAAGTATGCAGTCGTTGTACATGCAGAACGCTTTAACGGCATCGCTGAAGACAAATTTCGTGTAATCCGTGTCTTTCACGGAATATAACAGCACTTTGTATCCTTCGGGCGTTGTCTTTGGCAATCGTACTAGATTTCTGAAAGCAAATCTTAAATTATTTTCTAACAGATCGACTATTAACTTGCGTTAATGTTTTCCGTGTCGTCATAGATACCACGTTGACACATCAAAATTTTGACATGTGCACCTAATCAAGGGCAGACCAAATGTGAACATAATCTGAATATGTTTAGGCTCTTTCCAAAATTACCAGTGGAATCTTACTTGGTAAGGATAAATCCCGGTCCGAGCTACATTTATTCATTTATTTATTTAATAGGCAGGTAAAAAAATTATAAGCAGAAATGTCAGTCATATGATCAACCCGAACAGTATCTTTCCGAATATAATCAAGAAAAATCTGACTGAAGTATGGAGATCGCCATTTTCCCACCCGATTAATCCTCCCCTAAAATACGTTAGAATCGCAGAGATTTCATCCTACGGGACCATTTGGAAACATCTGGAAGATGTTGGAAACGATCTATCCGCCGTTACGATCCCTACACGTCAAGCACTTGAAAAGCTAGCCGAAAAATTGATTACTAGGGATGGTAGAAAGAAAAAGTCGAGTTTCACCGTTAAAACGGCCGGAAAAATTAGGAGACACATCGGAGATTTCCAGCGGGCCTATTTTAGAACCGATCAGGCCGCGTGGTGCGATTGCAAAGGTAAAGGCAAGAAATCCGATCCGTCCAACTTCAAGAAACACAGGAAAACACCGAAGAAGACACTAGGCGGTCAATGTCCCTACATTAAAGAAGAATGCTTGCGAAAATCGGACGGCAAACCTAAGAGAGAATGCTCCAAAAGCGGAGAGAGGAGCTCGAAATGCTCCAAGGCGATTCCATGCGGAAAAGGAGGTGGCAGGAAGGACGAATCGAAGAAACCGAAAAGGGATTCATGCGCCAATAAATGTCAGGCCAAAAGTAAAGCTAGTAGCGGCAAAATATCTTGCGCCCAGAAAAAAGCAGATCCTTGTAAAAAGGAATGTGCCGGAAAAAAGGGCGAAAGACCGATCTGCCGGAGCGAAGACCATTCCTGCAAGAAAACTAAATCATCCGGGGGTAATAAAGCCGTTTGCGGCCAGAAAGAGGCAGATCCTTGTAAAAAGGAAAGCGCCGGAGAAAAGGGCGAAAAACCGATCTGTCAGAGCGAAGACCATTCCTGCAAGAAAACTAAATCATCCAGGTGTAATAAAGCCATTTGCGGCCAGAAAGAGGCAGATCCTTGCAAGAAAGCCAAAGCTGGCAAGCAAGGTGAAAGACCTATTTGCCCTCGCAGGGATAATTCCTGTAAGAAGACGAAATCGTCCACTTGCGCCAGCAAGAAGGCTTCCACGCCAACATGTAATAAGAAGCAGTCGCTCGACGAGAAAACCAATAAGGGAGCTTCATGCGCTAGCTTATTAAAAAAGAAGGAGGCTAAAGGGAAGAAATCCCCCCACTGTGCAGAAACCAAGAAGCCCTCATGCCGAGAAACGGGTGGTAAATGCGCCAAAGAGAAGGCAGTATGTGGTGCGGCCAAGAAAAAGGTAATATGTTCGAAGGCAAAAAGGGCTATCGCCCCGAAAAATATCTGCAAACCTAAACCGAAAGGTGACGAAGAGGATAAATGTAAGAAGGACAAAGAAGAAGAACGATGTCCCTCCAAAGATAATACAAGCGAATCTTCGAAATGTAAGAAAGCATCTTCCGACGCTTGCGCCTCAAAGAAATCCTCAGAGAAACGGTGTTTATTGAGAGATCGCGAAGACAAGTCGAACCAGTGTAAGAAGGCGTCTTCTGATGCTTGTGCAGCAAAAAGAACAACAGAGAAACGTTGCTCGTCAAAGAGTAATGAAAGAAAGTCCGGCCAATGTAAGAAAGCCACTTCTGATCCTTGTGCTGCAAAAAAATTGACAGAAAAACGTTGTCCTTCGAAAGATAATGAAAAAAAGTCCGGCCAATGTAAGAAAGCCGCTTCTGATTCTTGTGCCGCAAAAAAATCGACGGAAAAACGTTCTTCATCAACGGATAATGAGAAGAAGTTAAAGTGTAAAAGAAAGACTTCTGATACTATCGCAGCAAAGAAATCGACGAAAAAACCTTGTTCATCCAAAGGTAGGGAGAAGTCTGATGCGTCCGCAGCAAAAGAATCAGCTTCTAAGGACAACGAAAAGAAATCCGGCGTATGCAAAAAAGACACGACGGCAAAAAAATCGAAAGCATCTTGCTCGGCCAAAAGCATCGAAAGGAAGTCGAGCGATTGTAAGAAGGCGGCTTCCGATCCTTCCGCCGCTAAAAAATCTTCAAAAAAAACGTGTCAGCCCAAAGAGTCGAAGAAATGCGACTCCCGGGACGGACAATCGAAAGACGAATGTAATGATGGCAAACTGAAGAAGGCATGCGAATGTATCGTGGGCGGAGGCAAGACTAAAGCCGCACCTCCACCTCAATTCGATTTTAGCATTCCTAACCTTTGCGAAGGCCTTTCCGCTAAGGACAAAAAGAAATGCGCAAGACAAAGGGAACGCTGGATGTTGCTGAGGGAAGCATGGTTGAAGCAGTGGTCGAAGAAGAAATGCTGATATACTCTTGAGTGATGTACATATTTCAAGGAAAAATATATGCTTGATTGTTTTAAACTTTAAAAGTATTTTATTTAACAAGACTGTCGTGAATATTTTTGTAAAACCCGCAAATCATAATTAAAAAACATCGTAGGTAATAAGATATATATACGGACTTAACTCCTAAAGATCGATTACATATATAAAGAAAAATAGTTTTAAAAATGTAGCTAAATTTTCTTTTAAAAGATGCCTCTTTTCTGCCTAAGAACAACTCGCTTTCAATGTATATATAACACCGCCAAACAAAATAATTTTTTTGTCGTGGTGCCTGTAAAATATGAACTGATTTAGGATCATTCTGATGTGCTGGCTCCAAAAATAACTGGCATTTCTTCCTAGCTGCTATAGATAAATAGCAAAATCAAAATAATTAACTAAATATTTAGGAGACCTAAATTGTCTGTTTTTACCTGAAATTCAGTATTCCCCATTATTGAAAAAATCTACTTGTATAACACAACCCAAGCCTAATTTCCACTACTTTATTTGCCTCTAACATAGGGTTCACCGTATCTCTGTCTGCATCCCACCGTTCAGTTTAGTATTGCGCTTTCGTATGATAACTGTGTCAGTGTGTACTAAATATTTGCTTTAAATTGTTGCATGTATATTAAAGATTCGAATCTTCTATAAACAGAGGAAATTGTGTGAACCACCCAGGTGTTTCTTCTTACATTTGTGAGGAAAACATTTTTAAGGAAAATAGGAAACCCATATCTCTCTTTATAAAAGGGGCATATTTGGCGTATTTTAGCGTCCAGGGCACCACATTTTCTATGCATAACATGTGTAGAACATTTGCGACAGTGGACAAACGGAAAGAGAATCAGCGTAAAATTTGGAGTTATGGTGTTATGGTGGTAGCTTAAAAGCCATCATGATGACTGCTATTTTTATTCTGTCAACAACATGGAGTCAGCAAGCAGACCTCTTCCTTATTCCAACGTTCAGTAACTTACCTATGCTTACGGAGGATACATCGTCTGACGAGGGGCACTTTCAGAAAAGTGAAGGTGATAGTGATTTTGAAGGACCATCAGCGAATCCCCAACGCTTCAGCCAACGAGAGCTTAGTACCCTTGTTAAAGGATGTGAATCTCTCAAAAGAGTCGTCCGAATTGCTTGATTCCAGATTAAACGAAAAGAAACTTGTAGAAAGAAAATGAAGAAATCATTGGACGATCTAGCAATCAAAAAGATGGAAATGCTCAGATATGTCTAATAAGTGGAAACTGGCAATTACAGAATGGTTAAGTTGCCAAAGATAGCTAACAAAATTTCCGCTATTTCATAAGACGTTGTTCGTATTGTAAAAACGTTGATCTGTTGGGATAGCTTGATTTCCAAAAAGAAAAAGATATAAATTTGACCTGTTCGTGAAGAGAGTTTTCATATATCGATTGAGATCAATCTATCGCAGCGAAATTTCACGACCTATTTGACAACACGACGTTTCATACATCTCAATTCCATTGATTGACAACCATGTAAAAGTCCAAAATTTTACGTTTCACAATTTACGCAATATGAACAAGTACATTTCTAAATTACCAGTAAATCAGATGAATGTAAGGTGCACAAAGTCTTCGTTTCATTTTGCATTAACCGCTTAATTCTCTCTAGATTCCTTCCAACCAAGTTAAACTTAGTTACAACCTCCTGACGCACGACCAGGACTTATCGTGGTTATTGCAACAGACGGACCATGCCAAGATGAACGCTATGGATAATGCATCGTTGTTTCGAAATAGAACGTTTTTGGTACCACCCGCGAAGCATGCGTTTATCAATAAAAGGTACTGCGTTACGAGTAGAGGCTCAACTAGGGGATCGAGTAGAGGCTCTAGTCGGGCTTCCACCAGGCCGAATATTATCGGAAAATATTACAACTTAATCGAAGGGAAAGCTTCTCATGGCACGTTGGGTGGGAGAGTGTTGAAGAGCTCGGAATTGCAAAACAGATGCTACGCCAGCTTCGTGAAGAGGATCACCGATTTCTTTAAGGGTGGTAAGTCCGCGAAACCGGTAACTCCCGTTACTACCGTGAAAACTAAGAAATGCGCCAACGTGCGAGGATGCGCGAAAAAAGCCAACAGCGCCAAAGCTTGCGTTAAACCGCCCCCGCCGAAGATCGATTTCGAAACCGTGACCAAATGCAAAACGGAGACGCCCAAAGACGATCTGAAGTATATGGAGATCATTTGTCCGCGAAACGTCGAGGTCGACCATAAAGAAAAGCCGCCTTTCGCTAGCGAAGACGGTCAATTCCTCGAGGACCGATTATGCAAGGAGATGCCGGAGAAACGTTGCCAGAATATTATAGAAGAACAAGCGTTGAAGCAGGAGAAATTGCAAGAAATTTCCGAAGTAAACATAAGTGGGCAGCGTGAGATGAAAGAAATAAAGACTTGCGTCAAAAGTAAAAAGAAGAATAGATGCAATATAACCTCTAAAACCGATCCTTGTTTAAGAACTTCTCCGTGCGGTTCCCTTTGTCAAGACAGTGACGTTAGTGTAAAAGCTGCATCGATCGTTGAGAAGAAACGCTCTGTATGCAATCCTCCCAAAGAAGTCGTATGCATACCCGTTGTGGAAGAGAGCCTGTCGAAACCGCATAAGTGCCACAACGTCAAATCGTGTAAGGTTAAGAAAGCGGCCGTAGGACAGGTAAAATCGTGTACTCCGGTTGCAAGCGAAGACAAGTGCGCTAACGTTAAACCGTGTAGTACTTCGAAACCGGTAGAAGCAGAGTTGAAACCTTGTCCGGCGGTTGAATGCTTAGCAGCCGCGAAAGATCCTTGCGCGAATATTAAACCATGCACCACAGGCAAGAAGGATCATTGCGCCAATATTAAACCGTGCCCCGCGCCTAAACCCGTCGAAGAAGTAAAGGAAGACCCTTCGAAAAAGTGCGGATTGATCGTTAAACCTTGCGGAAGCGCGTACAAATCGCAGGAAAAAGACAGGAGTCGAAGCAAATGCACGCAGACGAAATGTAAGAATGACCAGAGCACATCGTGCCGGAGTACCCAAACGAAAAGTCAACCGATGAAAACCGACAAGTCGTGCCGGTCCGCCAGAAGCTCTGCAAGCGGCGGCCAAACAAAACCCGAATGCGCGAAGGTGGAGCCGTGCAAGAAGAAGGTTGAAAAAATGGAGACGTGTTCGGAGTTGAAATCGAAAGCAAAAAGGAAAGATGACGACTGCAAGAAACCACCTCCGAAAAGTGAGGGCGACTGTTCCTCTTCCTCCCCGAAAGGCTCGGGTAGTGGCGGGATGTCCTGCCGGTCTAATTCGAGTTTGAATAACATCGCGAAGTTTTATTCGACACATCAGCAAACTCCGGCAAGCGATAATTTAACAGCTACCGCCACAGAGCAGTCGAATAGCTCGGCTCGCGCTCAACATTCCGCTACAACGATTACGATCCAGCCCAAAGTATTCAACGCCTATTCGAGAGTCAGTGTGAAGTTGGACGAAATCGGCATCGTGAGCATTAATTTGGACGTGGACAAGAGCAACGCCGATCGCTTCGTACCGCAGATGCTCAACAGAAAACGCAAATTCTTGGAACCCATCGTCGATATCAACAAGCCGTTGCTGATCAGGGATAACAGACCATCCGCTTCACCGAATTCCGGGTTATTAAAGCTCTACGGATTGAAACCCTCCGTTCCTCAGCACGAATTGGGAAAAATTCCCTACACGCCGCCCTCTCTATCTCGACCGGCGTTTAAAACCTTCGGGTCCAGCCCGAATTTGATGGGCAATACTCTTCGCGCTCATTTCTCCACGACCCCGAACTTGTGGTATTACACGGGAATGCCACCGTTCGAACAAATGGACGATAAGCGCAAAAATCGCTCCGATTCACCGATAACCTTGAAGCGAACCATGTCTACCAGCGATGTACCTTCCGCGGATCAAAAAGAGGCCGAAAAACAAGCGGAAGATCAAACCAAGAAGAAGCCATGTCCGGCGCCAACCCCGTGTTGTAAAAAGGATAAGGAGAAATGCTTAGCTCCCGATGAGCAGGTTAAGCAAGAAAAACGATCGTGCAAGCTCACTAAATCTGAAGAAGACGTGGATCAGAAGAAGAAGAAACGCTGCAATTTCGAAGAGGCGCTCAAGGCCGAAGAGAAGTATGATAAGAAAAAGAAGGTACTCTGTGCTTCGACTCACCTCACGTCTAAGGACGCTGTTTGCCCACCGCCAGAACAACTCTGCTGCTTCAACAAGAAGAAATGCAAGCCGAAGGAACCGGAACGCGTGGAATGCCCTATGTGCAAAAAATTTGAAATCTTAGACATCCCGCCGAAACCGAAAGGTGAGTACATCTTCTCGGCCGGACTCCTTTAGTCCGTAAAATACCTGTTTGTATTTGAAAATATACGAGGTAGGTACCATAAATTCTCGACGTGATATAGAAAAGAGAAACTTTGAACAATGTAAGAAATTTTATATTGTTCCAACATCAAAATGTTCTATAACAGCTGGTTTCAAGCCACTGTCATCCTTAAAATGACGTACCCTAAGGTCTTTTGTTTTAAATTAGAAAAGAAATAAAATGACGAGTCATATCCGGACTATACGGTAGATTCTTTCAATTCTTGAAAGCCAGATTCGCGGATGGCAGCTTGTGAAATGGCGGCAGTATGGACGGGAGCATTGTCGTGCAATAATCGCACACCTTTTGTTAATTTTCCACAACCTTTTGTATGAATACTGTCCCTTAATTTATGCAATAGTTAATCAGCAAAGCGTTCACATTGGAGAGCGGATAGAAGTCGCGGTATACATCTTGCACTAATTTTATTCACACCCAAAATGGTCGTAGAGAATTCGGCGAATACTGGTTTCGGATGTGTTTATTATCACTGCTAATTCCTTCACTTTCAAACGGCGATCTGCTAGCACTAAATCTTCAATAATTCAAAGTTGTTGAGACGTTATCGATTTAATTGGTCGACCCGACCGTTCAGCAATCCAGGGATTCTTGCAGCAAACGGAAACATTTCGCCCCCGTTTTTTCAGTGGAATACGAAGGAGATGAATCACCGTAAACGTGTGATTAGGTGTATGCCCTTCTTTTGTTAAAAATTTAATGACCGCGCGGTAGTCAATTTTCATTACTTGAGACATTTTCATGTGCTAGTCTCGTTGGTTAGCTGGCTACGAAAAACTACTACTCTTCGAACCGTCATATTTATAACGTAGACCCAGCGTATATACATGCATGCCGTGACACACTTAAACCTGTCTAAGCCTGTCATGTCGAGAATTTATGGCGGCTACCTCGTATGCCATGCTAATCGTCACGTTCGTTCCTCAGCTAAGAAAGTTAGATGTAGGGTGGTTAGGTGCGGCACCCGAAAATCGTGCTCGTCGGTCTCGAAGAGCGAATCAACCGCTTCCTGCAGGCGAAAATCCATCGAAAAGAGATCGAGCGTCTGCACCGCCCAGACAAGATACAAAGCGAAAGAAGAGCCGCCTAAACAAGTGAAGAAGGAACGTTGCGCGCAGACGAAATGCACGAAGAAGCAACCCAAACCGCCGTGTCCAACGCCGATAAAAGCGCCGAGACTGGAGGATATGAAGAAGGAGCCCTGCGCTAGGGATTGCGTTCGAAAGCCTAAACGAGTGGTAGACGAAGCTACCAAGAAGAAACTGGAAAAGTTGTGCGCGAAACCAACGGGGCGCGCTAAAAAGGCTGCGTGTACGAAAGGTAAATCGGCGTGCGACAGGGATAAGGCGGCTGAAGAGAAGGCGGCGAGGGAAAGACAAGAGAAAGACGAGAAAGATAGAATTTACGCCGAAATGAAGCATATGGATTGGAGAGCGGTACCAATCAAAGGTTAGTTTAAGCGTTCTGAAAAGTCTCTTCGAAAAATCAAAGATTACCGGAAGAAAACGATCTTTTTTCTTTTTAATTTATTTTAGTGTCTTATTACACCGCCCGACAAAATATTTTTTTTATCGCGGTGCCTGTAAAATACGAACTAATTTAGGGTGTTTCTGGTGCGGTGTTTCTGGTGCGGTGTTTCCAAAAATTAACCAGTGACTCTAGTATATGAGATACACCACGGCGAAATTTATTACTCATACGAATAAATAACAAAAACAAAATAATTAACTAAAAATTTAGGAGACCTAAATTATGTGTTTTTACCTGAAATTAGAATTATAATATAATTAGAATTCTCAGTAGTCCCCATTTTTAGACAACACTGGTAGTGCTATAAGAGTTCTCTTGAAGAAAATGAGGTTAAATGAATGGCGTCTTTTTATAAACACTTCATCTCCAAGTTTAAAATGTGTGCTTTTACACAATGGTAATAAATATGTCTCTATACCTATTGGACATTTCACCACTATGAAAGATGAATACGAGACAATATCATTGGTCCCGAAAAATATCAAGTATGAAGAGCATCAGTGGGTGATATGTGTCGATCTAAATATGGTGAACTTTGTCCTCGCGCAACAAAGTGGTTACACAAAATATCCTTGCTTTTTATGTCCTTGGGACAGCAGAGCTAAGGCCCAGCACTGGATTACCAGAAAGTGGCTTTTAAGAAATGTTTTAGTTCAAAGAGAACACAACGTTCTTAACAGAAACAAAATCATCCAATCATCATTTCTACCACTGCATATCAAGCTGGGATTTATGAAGCAATTTGTTAAGGCTATACCCCGAAATGGACTGTGCTTTAAGTATTTGAAACGAAACTTTACCAGGCTTAACACAAAAGAACTGAAAGCTAAAGACCGTTTAAAAGTCGAATACGACGCCTTCTTCGTACGTGTGACGTGTTCAAATGTAGAGGCAGATTAGAAGATAATGTTCTGCTGAGAAAACTATCATTGGTAAATTTAGATGTCGTATTATCTGTAAAAAATGCGGTAAAGATATTCAAGGGTTGCTCGAATCATTTAAAAAAACACCGTTAACAACGAATGGTGATATGTGTAATGTGTGATTACATTTGAAGTTACCTTAAAGTCAGTTTAAATTGAAATAAGATACAGATATAAAAAAATAGGACACAAAATATTTAAAAGAAGTTGGAAACGGAAAAGAAATTGTTTGTTTCGATTTTAAATTACACCTGTTTTGAAAACTTGGGTCCCTCAGCGATACAGATACTAATTATAGACACTTTTTTCACATTTAAAATACATTCACGTCAGAGAATAGCAAAAAAAAAAGTCGTTATAAAAACCACGTTTCGTTAATAACACTTGTTTTTCGCCGTACCATCTTTCACTCATTTTAATCCAGTACCATTTAGGTTTTTTTTTTGTTTCCGATAGGTGAACATCGTTGGTGTAAGCAAACAACCGTTGAAAAGAACACGAAATGCACAGCCGTCTTATCGAAAACCGTCCTGCCTGCCTCTACGGAGAAATACCAAAGTCCCAGGTACGCAAAGACGGGCGGCAAGAAAGGCCCGTGTTCGAGCAGCAAGAAGTGCCCGATGGCGAAAAATAAGAACGTCAGGAAGATGCATTCTTGTCCGCTACTTGCGGAGGCGCCCAGCTATCGATACGTCAGGCCGAGTTCTTCTCACACCATTCCAAGGGATTACTTTGAGAATATGGGTGAGTAGTATGGACGACATGGAAAGATTAGTGGTAGATCTCTAAAAAGAAATGATTTTTTTTCGCGTATCCTAATCTCAGCTAGCCTAGTCGCGGAAAAAGAACCGAATGATACCATCGACGAGGAGCGGAGTATTGTTGAAAAAGACGATGAAAACCATGAAATGCAAGATAAGTAAGTTACGTTTATTTGACAGTCCATTAATGTACTATTCTTTTATATATAACACAATGGAGAGCGATTTCAATTCTTTTGTACGTTACGGAGTAAAGAATTTGAATACGAATGCATGTTTAAATGTAATTTTTGTGATCTTGTTAAGGCTTGGCAAAATCCGTCTGTTTCTTTATTTCTTTTCAAAGCTTTCTACTCAGCATTTATATGACTAGGAGCGATGACGTAATGTATGTTTTCAAATGGGAAGCATCGGATATTACGTAATTGAATTTGTTTTTAAGAAGCACCTTTGAGCGTTTTAGAAAGCTCCTTCTTGACTAATACATCTATGACCATACATACGCGTGAGTTCACTCCGATGTTTAATACCATACATCGATTTCGGCAACCAATGGAACCAAATGAGAAAAGATTTATTTACGGTTTCGCGGGGCAACAGATTTCCCTTGTTGTTATTAAAAGAAATTAAAAGAACAGTTATAAATAATTACAGCTTAACAAGACAGTCCAGCCAAATTCGTTTAAAATAAATTTGTGCTTAGGCAATTATTGTTTTCATAAAGAGAACGTCTTTTACAACGGTATAACGCTTAATACTGCGCCCTTACAAAAAAACCACGTTCGTTTTGGAAATTCGCCCGTTATAGACAGGGCGTTACCAGAATTCCTAGTAAAGTTATTGGTGTCACTAACGAATACAATGATCCAACACCAATAGTTGATGCTTTCGAGACATTATTTTCTGGTGTTTCCTATCTGAGCCTTTGGACTCTGATCTTCCAGATATAGATGCCAGCTTACCACCGTTGTGTTTGCAGTCTGTTTCGATAGAGGAAGTAATACAGTGCATCGAAAGTTTAAAGAACAAATTTACAGCTGGTGGTGACAACATTCCTTGCTTTTTTGTGAAGGAGAATGAAAATACATAATTAGAAGCATCTTCCTATTTCACTATGCAATTGAAATTACTTCGTCATCGAATTAACAAAAAAATTATGAAATTCGATTACGATTATCAATTATTGCTAGTTAGGGACTCACGCCATGTGCATTACGGTTTGTATTCTTCCCGACATAGCATCCCTATTGGAAAATAAAGCCGGTGTGCTGCTCCTTATACTGAAGTACGTTTCTATAGCGTGTTTCGTCTTGTCGTGGGCGTAATAGCAGGCGTGCAGGAACAGGTAAATGTATTCATCCGATATTGTAGGCAGATGGGCTTGCGTGGCCATCCTATAACAAAGAGAAAACAGGGAAAGAAAATTTGCCATTGCTAACTAGTTCCAACTAAATTTGATACGTTCCATTCCTTTTTTTTATTATTTTTTAATTAGTCGAGAGCAATTGTGGAGTACAAAAACAAGTTGCTTGCAAATTACGCGTGTAGTCATTAAAAATAGAGCCAAATTAAAGTTATAAATTGGGTAATTATCGTGGATTATGTGAGTATTTGACGTCAAAGAGATGCATTTAAATTTAATCAAACCTGTAATGTATTACCTAAGGATATGTCGAGTGATGTCTAAGTTTAACATCAGTAATTTCGTAAATAAAGGGTTTCTTAAGCGTTATTTTGGGGTTAGAGGAGAATGCAATTAATTTT